>PITA01014957.1:0-51733 GCA_004023965.1 Spilogale gracilis | reverse complement strand
CACACACACACACACACACACACACACACAAATAAAAATCTTAAAAAAAAAAAAGTCAGCTGGGATTTTAGTGTCTTATTGGAGACTCCTGGTGACCTTGGGGTAGAGGGTGTGATTAGCCAGTCTGGCCATTTGACCCCATTTTGGCCTGGGCCCAAGGTTAGAAATGAAAAGTGAATGGGACAGGGTTGGATCTTCATATAAGCCTTTTTAAAAAAAAAAATATTTTATTTATTTATTTGACAGAGGGAACACAAGCAGAGGGACTGAGAGAGGGAGAAGCAGGCCTCCTGCCGAGCAGGAAGCCCGATGTGGGGCTCGATCCCGGGTCTCCAGGATCATGACCTGAGCCGAAAGCAGTTGCTTAACCAACTGAGTCACCCAGGCACCCCAATATAAGCCTTTTTTTACTCTAGCTTTGAAACCACTAAGCATGCAGTGCTTGGGTAAAAATAAATTGTATTGAAAACTAAAACTATACTTGTCACCATATATTTCTCCAAACCTGTAGAATGTACAAACACCAAGAGTGAACCCTAATGTAAGCTACAGCCTTTGGGAGGTGATGATGTGTCAGCCTACACTTCATTGTAATTCAGTCACTGTGACAAATGTACCACTCTGGTGGAGGATGTTGATAGTTGAGGAGGCTGGCTGTGGGTGGGGGGCAGACAGGGGGTTTGGGGGATCTGTATACTTTCTGCTCAATTTTGCTGTGAACCTAAAATTTCTCTAAAAATAGTAAACAGAAAGACAGAAATAAAACTGATATAAGCAGAGAAGAGTGCCCTTCCTATGGTGTTTGCGAGGATTATATGAGCTAATGGACATAAAGGGCTTAGCCTGACCCAGGTAAATTGCTCAATATGAGTTGGCTTTTGTGTTTTTTTCTAAAGCTGTCTCTGTCCCATGGTTTCCTCTCAGCTGCCACTCATGGGAGGGAGATGGTGGGAACAGGTCTTTCCCACCCTTTATCTCTGGATGCTGAGGCACCAGAGGCTTTGTCACTAGCTCAGTCACATGGTTTAACTGCTGATGCTACAGCCGGGCCTCTGGTGGCAGTTACTGACCTCTGTGCAGCTTGAGTTCCACACTAAGTCCAGGCAGGCTCTGAGCACCTCCTATGAGCAAGTTCCCAGGCTCAAACCCTCAAATTTGGTTCTTTCAACAATCCCACAAGGTAGGGGCGCCTGGGTGGCTCAGTTCCTTAAGCGTCTGCCTTAGGCTCAGGGCATGATCCCAGGGTTCTGGGATTGAGCCGCAGGTCGGGCCTTCTGCTCAGTGGGGACCCTGCTTCTCCCTCTCCCTCTGCCCACCACTCCCCCTGCTTGTGCTTTCTTTCTGTCAAATAAATAAATAAATAAATAAATAAATAAAATCTTAAAAACAAAACAAAACAAAAAACTGTCCTACAAGGTAAGCAGCATGGCTTCATTTTAACAGATGAGTAAGCTGTGATTCAGAGAAGTTAACTAATTTGTCCGAGCCTGTTCCGATATAAGGATGAAGTCCAGAGCTCCTGCTCTCTGTCAGGAAAGGAGGGACAGGAGGCGACATTCAGCCAGCACCTGAAACTGCTTGACCCGTGGCACATACCCCTCCTCCAGCAGCTTATTGAAAATGCCAACTTGGAGGACATCTTCTTCCCAGAGGGACTTGGGCATCCCACTGGCCTCTATCAGGTCTCTTGGGACCCCTGCCCTAGGGAAGGATGAGCAAATATCCTAACCCCTTTTCTTTGGGATCTGCAGCAGGGAGCCTGATTCCCCATCTTCCCTCCCCCGGCCTACCTTGTTGCCTGAAAGGCAGTTCATAGCTCCTGTATGAACACCCTTGCCTACCTCTTCTCCAGGTGAGGGGGAGATGGTAAAGATGAGTTATCCTGTAGGCCCAGACCTTCAACGTGGTAGCTGGGCATAGTCTGGGAAGGTTTCCTGCAAGTGGCAAAGTGGCAGGGGCAGGCTGCAGAGTGAAAAGAAACAGAGAGAACCACGGGAAGAATCCAAACTGCAGTTTCCCTCATCCTGCTTAGAACTGCAGGAACATCTTCCTCTGATGGTTACTCATTTGCTGCTTATTTCATTCATTCATGGAGTACCATGTGCTGGGCAGGAAACAGGGTCCTGCCTCACGTTCACTACTCCTACTGTTGAGAGCCATACAAGCAGCCATACGATGTGACAATGGTTGTAATGAACATGTTTTGGGGACCCCCCCCCGCAAAGGCTGATATGCTTACATAGGAAACAAATGCTTTTTATAAAAGCAAAATTTTACTTTTCTCTCAAACAATATTGAGTATTCCATTGAGTTTGTAACCCCACATCCAACTGTGGGCACATTACTTTGGATCCCAATAGTTCTCATCTCTTCTCTGTTTTTTTTTTAATTATTGTTATTGTAATAAAGTACATATAATAAAAAGTTTATTTTCTTAAACTTTTAAAATGTACAGTTCAGTGCCATTAAAAGGATTGGTAACTATGAGCACTGTCCACTGTCTCATAACTCTTCTAATTTTTAATTTTATTTATTTCTTTGACAGAGAGAACACAACTAGAGAGGGAACACAAGCAGGGGGAGTGAGAGAGGGAGAAGCAGGCTTCCTGCCAAGCAGGATGCCCGATGTGGGGCTCAATCCCAGGTCTCCAGGATCATGACTTGAGCCAAAAGCAGATGCTTAACAACTGAGCCACCCAGGTGCCCCTCTTCTTATTTTTTAAAACTGAAACTCTACACCCATTAGCATTAACTTCCCATTCTCTGTTCTCCCCAGCCCCTGGCAACTACCATTCTACTTTCTGTTCTATGAATTTGACTGCTTTAGATACTTCATATAAGTGGAATCATAAAATATTAGTCTTTCAAATAACTGACCTCAAGTTACTGCCATGTTGTAGCATGTGACAGGATTTCCTTCCTTTTAGAGGCTGAATAATATTCCGTTGCATATGTATCTCACATTTCATTTATCCGTTTATCCGTTTATCCATCAATGCGTACTTGGGTTCCTTCCATATTTTAGCTACTGTGAATAACGCTGCTATGAACATGGATATACAAATATATCTGTGAAGGGTGCCTGGGTGGCACAGTCCATTAAGCATCTGACTCTTGGGTTTGGCTCAGGTCATAATCTCAGGACTCTGAGATCAAACTCTGTGGCAGGCTCTGCGCTCAGTGTGGGGTCTGCTTGAGATTCTCTCTCCCTCTCCCCTTGCCTCTCCAGATCATGCTCTTTCTTTCTCCAATAAATAAATTTTTAAAATAAATAAATAAATATCTCTTTGAGACCTTGCTTTCAATTATTTGGGGTACACACTTAGAAGTGGAATTGCTGGGCGCCTGGGTGGCTCAGTGGGTTAAAGCCTCTGCCTTCAGCTCTGGTCATGATCTCAAGGTCCTGGGATCAAAGCCCACATCATGCTCTCTGCTCAGCAGGGAGCCTGCTTCCTCCTCTCTCTGCCTGCCTCTGCCTACTTGTGATCTCTCTCTGTCAAATAAATAAATGAAATATAAAAAAAAAAGAAGTGGAATTGCTAGATTATATGGTAATTCTATTTTTAATTTTTTGAAGAACCACCATACTGTTTCCACAGTGGCTGTACCATTTTACATTCCCACCAACAGTGCAGAAAATTTCCATTTTTTCCATGTCCTTGCCCACACTTGTTATTTCTGTTTATTTCATTGTTGATGTATGGAAATGCAACTGATTTTTTTAAAGATTTTATTTATTTATTTGACAGAGAGAAACACAGCGAGAGAGGGAACACAAGCAAGGGGAGTGAGAGAGGGAGAAGCAGGCTTCCCGCCGAGCAGGCAGCCCGATGTGGGGCTCGATCTTGGGTCTCTGGGATCATGACCTGAGCCAAAGGCAGTCGCTCAACCAACTGAGCCACCCAGGCACCCCTCAACTGATTTTTTTATATTGACTTTGCATCCTGCTAGGATTCACTTTGCCGAATTCATTTATTCTAACAGTTTCTGTGTGTGGAATTTTTAGGGATTTCTATAAGTAAGATCCTATTATCTTCAAACCGGGATTATTTTACTTCTTCCTTTCCAGTAAGGATGTCTCTAATTTCTTTTTCTTGCCTAATCGCTCTGTCTAGAAATTCCAGTACTCTGTCAAATAGAAGGGGCAAAAGGGGGCATTGTTACCTTGCTCCTGATGTTATGACGAAAAGCTTTTGGATCTTCACCATTGTGATTTTTGCTGCAGGGGTTTTTTTTGTTTGCTTGCTTTGTTTTTTTACTGTGGGCTTTTTTATATGTCTTTTATCATGTTGAAGTGGTTTCCTTCTATTCTAGAATTTTTTAGTGATTTTTATCATGAAAAAATGCTGAATTGTGTCAATTTTTTTTCTGTATCAGTTGAGATTGTGTGGATTTCCCTCCCTTCGATTTGTTAACATAGTGCATTACCTTGATTGATTGCAGTATGATGAACTATTCTTGCATTCAGGAATAAATCACAATTGGATGTACTGTATATTCCTTTAATATGTTGCTGAATTTGGGGCACCTGGGTGGCTCAGTCGTTAAGCATTTGCCTTCGGCTCGGGTCATGATCCCAGGGTCCTGGGATTGAGCCCCATATCAAGCCCTGCATCAGGCTGCCTGATCAGCTCTCCTTCTCCCACTCTCCCTGCTTGTGTTCCCTTTCACACTGTGTCTCTCTCTGTCAAATAAATAAATAAATCTTTAAAAAATTTTGCTGCTGAATTTGGTTTGCTAGTATTTTGTTGAGGATTTTTGTGTCAATGTTCATAAGGAATTTTGGTCCAAAGTTTTTTCTTTTCTTGTATTGTCTTTATCTGGCTTTGGTATCAGGGTAATGTTCACCTCACAGGATTAAGTTAGCAAGTGTTTCTTCCTTTTCATTTATTTGGAGAAGTTTGAGAAGGACTGGTATTAGTTCTTTAAATGTTGGGTAGAATTCACCAGTGTCGCTATTAAGTTCAAAGCTTTTATTTTTTTTTAACTTTTAAAATATTTAGAGAGAGAAAAACTGGCAGAGAACATGAGAGGGGAGAAGGTCAGAGGGAGAAGCAGACTCCCAGTGGAACTGGGAGCCCAATGCAGGACTCGATCCAGGGACTCTGGGATTTTGAGCTGCCAAAGGTAGTGGCTTAACCAACTAATCCACCAGGTGCCCAAGTTCAAAGCTTTTATTTATTGGGAAATTTTAGATTACTGATTCAATCTCTTTACTAGCTATAGGTCTATTCAAAATTTCTATTTCTTCTTGACTTAGTCCCTGTAGGTTTTGTGTTTCCAGGAATCTGCCCATTTCATGCAGCTTACCTAATTTGTTGGTACACAATCGCTCATAGTACAATCTTTTTTGTTTTTGAGGATCATTAGTAATGTCCCTGTATTCTCTTTTACTCTTTGTCAGTCTAGCTAAAGGTTTGTCGACTTCATTGATCTTCTCAAAGAATCAACTTTTGGTTTCCTGAATTTTCTCCAGTTTTCTGTTCTTTATTTTTCTTATAGGTCTTTACCTTGCTATGGATTGTCTCCCCAGAAAACTGCCATACACCTCAAAGTCTTCACAGATCCCTGAAACCCAGGGGTCTCCATTTACAAATGTTGATGCTGAACAACTTAAAATTCTTGGTGATTCTTGACAGATTAAACTGGGTAGAGAGCAAGCCAGCAAAGGACTGATGCTGACTCTGATAACTCATTAGGTGCCGAACCAGTGAGAGCCTTGAACTTTATTGTGGTAGTTTGGGTTGGGTCCTTAGCATTTGCGTTTCTAACAAGCTGTCAAGGAAGGCCAGAACTGTTGGTTCTGGTCCCTGCTTTGAGCAACAAGGCTCTAAGCAACCATACCTTCTCTAGGTCTGCTTCTCTGCCTCTCAGGTGAGCTCCCCTCTCCATTAAAGGCATCTCCAGGTAGGCAGGTGTCACCCTGACTCCTCCTTTGCCATAACCCCACTTTCAGTTACCAAAACCTAGTCATGCCACTTCCTAAACAGCTCTGACTCCCTTTGTCCATTGTACCCTCCCCTCCCCTCCAGTTTCCACAAGGGACATCTCCTGCTCAGACCATCATAGAATTCTCACCCTGCCTGGTATGATCCCCTGGCCTCCACTCATAGTGCAATTTTTTTTAAAAGATTTTATTTATTTGACACAGAGAGAGAGATCACAAGTAAGCAAAGAGGCAGGCAGAAAAAAAAGAGGAAGACTCCCCGCTCAGCAGAGAGCCTGATGCCATCCTCCATCCCAGGATCCTGAGATCATGACCTGAGCTAAAGGCAGAGGCTTTAACCCACTGAGCCATTCAGGTGCCCTCCTAGTGCAGTTTAAATTGCAAGTTGTCTTAGACTTTCAGTGTGGCTTACAGACTTTCAGTGTGGCTTTGTGACCCTATCCCTGATCATAACTCCAGTCTTTTTTCTTTCTATCTTACTAACACCATTCCCACCTCTTGGCCTTTGCCTATTCTGTTTCCCTTGCTCACAATCATCTTCCCTGTCTTTCACTCAGATCTTACTCCTTCTCCTGACCTGGCCCCTGCCTGTCCCTGCGCCTCCTTTTACCCCAGTCTAAGTTGGGAGCCTGCCTGGCCATTCTTGCCTCAGTTGGGGCCATTGTGATGATATCTAAAAATGCTGAAACTCCTTTAAGCCAAACAAGGTACTGATTGTAAGAAGAGAAGGGGTTACTTTTTGGACTCCTATCAGGCAGGAGCTCTGAGCTTCCTTTCCTCCCCTCTTCTGATTCTCAGTCCAGTTCCCTCTGACTGATTGCTTCACAGCTGTCTATATCACTGAAACTTGACTCTAAATTCTTGGAGTATAGAGTTTGGTTGGCCCATCTGTAATTAGGTGTTCTCCCTAGGCTAAAGAGCTACTGCTGGAGAACTGAAACACATAAACATAATCTTTAGGCCTCACTCCTGAGTGGGTGGGGAGTTTTAGAAAGGGGAGTATGGGCTAAGTAGTTTCCAAAAGTGTCTCCTGCAACACCTCTGGTATTTAACCTGTGCTTTTCTCTTGGAGTGGTCTAACTGCCTGCTGTTGGTCTGCCTCCCCCAGCGGGCAGAAGCTCTTAGGACAGAGGCCAAGTTGTATAACTCTGCCCTCAGGGCTGAAACAGAACATGACCAATAAATATTTGTGGGTCATAAGAAAGCCCAGAGAAAAGACTGGCCCTCACATTCCTGAAGTCCACCCAGATGAGATGACATTTGCGTCAGGCATTCAAGCAGAGTGAGTACTAACAGGGAGAACGTTAGCAAGAGGGATGGTTGCCCTGTGGCCTGAGCTGGTCCAGCCACACATTACTGTGCACCCAGCGATTAACAACACATTGGGTGACTTCCATGGGAGCAGGGTAAGGCCTAGAAAGGGGCAAGGAGTAGCCAAAGGGGAGATTAGATTCCTAGAGGGTCTGAACCAAGTATTTCCTCCTCTGAAAACCCACTGAAAGTTTGCTTTCACAGGAGGTAAGGCTGTATTATAATTATGTTTGTGTGACTGTTTCTCCCAGGAGCCTCAGGAACGGTGTGCTTTTCATCTTTGTGTAACAAATCCCCAGGGTCTTATCAATGTAACTGAATCCCCTTATGGCAAATGAAGACCCCTCATATTCTGTCCGATACATGTTTACGGAACCTGACACTTTGGGACTACTGGAATGGACCAACCTGGTCCCATCTGGAGGCGTCAGATCCGATTTCAAATAAGAACGAAATAGGTGCCCAAGATTATTATAAAAGTACAGCTGAGTCTGGGAATTCTAGCCAATCTCTTGATGAGGTGAGTATGAGCCTGTAATCTTCTCTATAAGAAGATAGTAGGATTGACTTAATAGTGAAGATGTTAGCCTATTTTTTGAACTAAATAAACATATTCTTTTAATGTACATCCATTTAGCACTTTCAAAGAATGTTTGTAGCCATTTTCTCATTTCTTTCTCACTGTTGCAAGCATATTACTCCCATTGTACGGATGAGAACCCATTTTAGACAGGTTAAGTGATTAACCCAAGTTCACACAACCTGTGGGAGGAATTGGTCCCTCCCTACCCCCAACCTTGAGGAAGAACCACCTCCTCCCACCCCCACCCCACAATTTAGAGGTAGTTACAGCTTCTTCCAGATGATCTCAATTTCTCTCCAGAACTTGAAGCCTGTAAATGGTGACCATTCTTCTTCCTCTGCTCAGCAAAAGAGCTGTTGAACACCCACAGTATGGAAGACATCATTCCTTCTCCCTTGTAAATAATAAATCTGCTCTCAGAAAAAAACCAGCATTAAGTTATTTACCACCCCAAAGTAAATAAATTCTCCTACTTTCCCACTGTGCAATATATATATATTTTAAAATTTGTTTATTGGGGCACCTGGGGGGCTCAGTTGTTAAGCGGCTGCCTTTGGCTCAGGTCATGATCCTGGAGTCCTGGGATCGGCCCTGCATCGGGCTCCCCGCTCAGCGGGAAGCCTGCTTCTCCCTCTCTCACTTCCCCTGCTTGTGTTCCCTCTCTAGCTGTGTCTGTCAAATAAGTAAATAAAATCTTAAAAAAATTATTACTATTAATTTATTTATTTGAGAGAGCGCACACACAAGTGCAAAAGATCATAAATGGGGGAGCGGTCAAATAAATAAGTTGTTTATTAATGTTTGAATTCTTGGCACTGGGTTCAAATTCTGACTCCACCAGTTATTGGCTGTGAGATCTCACACAACTCAACCTCTCTGAGCTTCAGTTTCTTCCTTCCTTTTTTTTTTTTTTAAGATTTTATTTATTTGATAGAGAGAGACATAGCCAGAGAGGGAACACAAGCAGGGGGAGTGAGAGAGGGAGAAGCAGGCTTCCTGCCGAGCAGGGAGCCCGATGTGGGACTCGATGTGGGACTCGATCCCAGGTCTCCGGGACCATGACCTGAGCCGAAGGCAGTCACCCAACCAACTGAGCCACCCGGGCGCCCCAGTTTCTTCTTTTCTTAAAAGTGGAGGTAAAATTCACCTAATATAAAATTAACCACTTTAAGTGAAGAGTTCAGTTATCATTTAGAACACTCACCATATTATATAATCAGTACTTCTATTTACTTTTGAAATATTTTTATCACCCCAAAATAAAACCCTGTACCCATTAAGCAGTTACTCTCATTCTACTCACTGACCCCTCTCCAAACCACGCCCCCGCCCCCGCCCAAACCCTGGCAGCCATCAATGCGTTTTCTGTCTTTATGGATTTACCTATTCTGGATGTTTCATATAAATGAAATCATACATATGTGAGCTTTAGTGTCTAGATTAGTTTCCTTAGCATATTTTCAATATGATATTATATGTTGTAGCATGTTGCAGAACCTCTTTCCTTTTGTGGCTAAATTACATTCTGTTGTATGGATATACTACTTTTGTTTATCCATTCATCTGCCAATAAACACTTGGGGTGTTTCTCCCTTTTGGATACTGTGAATAATACTGCAATGAACAACAGCATACAAGTACATGCTTAAGTCCCTGTTCTCAGTTCTTTGGTATATGTACCTAGGAGTGAACTTGTTGGGTTATATCATAATTCTATGCTTAACTTTTTAAGGAACTGCCAATACACAGTGACTAGACCATTTGACATTGCTATCAGCAACACACTAGTGTTTCAATTTCTCTACATCCTCACTAATGCTTGTTATTTTCTGGTGTTTTGTTTTGCTTGTTTATTTTTTTATATTTTATTTGTTTGTTTATTTGTTTTTAGGTGGGGGCAAGATGGCGGAGAAGTAGGAGACCCCGTTTCAAAGGGTCCCCTGAAGTGAGCTAAATATCTACTAGAACACTCTGAACACACCTGAAATCAGCCTGAGATGTAAGACTACACCCTTCTGGATCTCTACATTGTTTTATAATAGACATCCAAATGGGTATGAAGTGGTATCTCATTGTGATTTTTATTTGCATTGCCCTAATGATTAGTGATCTTAAACATCTTTTCACATCCTTACTAGCTATTTGTACATCTTTTTTAGAGAAGTGTCTGTTCGAATCCTTTGCCATTTTTTAAATCTGGTTACTTGTCTTTTGTTGTTGAATTTGAGGAGTTCTTTAAATATTCTGGATATCAATCCTTTCTCAGATATATCATTTGAAATGTTTATTCCACCCCATGGTTTGCGTTTTTCACTCTGTTGATAATGTCTTTTGATACATACGGGTATTTGATTTTCAAGTAGCTGAATTTGTCTACATTTTTCTTCTGTTGCTTTTGCCTTTGTTGTCATATCCAAAAAATAATTGTCAAATTTAACATCATAAAGCTATTGCTCTATGTTTTCTCTTGAGTATTATAGCTTTAGGTTTTACATGTAGGTATTTGATCCATTTTGAGTTAATTTTGGGGGTAAGGGTACAATTTCCCTCTTTTGCATGTAAATATCCAGTTTTCCCAACATTTGTTGAAAAGACTCTCCTTTCCCCCACTTAATGGTCTTGGCACCCTTTTAGAAAATCATTTGGCCATATAATGTGAGGGTTTACTCAATTCCATTGGTCTACATGCCTGTCTTTATGATAGTACCATACCGTTTTTTGTTTTTTTGTTTAAAAGATTTTATTTATTTATTTGACAGAAACACAGCTAGAGGGAACACAAGCAGGGGGACTGAGAGAGGGAGAAGCAGGCTTCCCGCTGAGCAGGAAGCCCAATGAAGGGGGCTTGATCGGATCTCCAGGGTCATGACCTGAGCCGAAGGTAGTCGCCCAACCAGCTGAGCCACAAGGCGCCCCTACCACACTGTTTTGACTACTGTAGCTTTATAGTAAGTTTTCAAATCAAGATGATCTTCAGTTTTGTTCTTTTTCAAGATTGTTTTGGCTCTTTGGGGTCCTGTGACATTCCAAATGAATTTTAAGATAGATTTTTCTATTTCTGCAGAAAAACAAAAACAAAAGCAAAACCATTGCTATTTGACAGGGATAGCATGAAATGTGCAGATCGTTTTAGGTGGCACTGACATTTTAAAAAATATTAAGTCTTCCAGTTCACAAACACAGAATGTCTCTACAGTTCTTTGTATCTTGCTTAATTTCTTATACCAATGTTTTATAGTTTTCAGAATACAAGTCTTTTGTCTTCAGTTTATTCCTGAGTATTTTATTCTTTTTGATGTTAATTTAAATGGAATTGTGTTCTTAGTTTCCTTTTCAGGTTGTTCAGTGTTCAAGTATAGAAATGCAACTGATTTTCATATGTTGGTTTTGTATCTTGCAACTTTGCTGAATATTTATTAGTCCTTTTTAGAGTGTACAGAGTCTTTAGCATTTTCTACATAAAAGATCATGTCATCTATGAACAGAGAATTTTACTTCTTTTTTTCTAATTTGGATGACTTTTACTTCCTTTTTTTGCCTACTTGTTCTGGTAATGGCCACCAGTACTACGTTGAATAGAAGTGGTGAAAGTGGACACCCTTGTCTTGTTCCTGATCTGAGAGAGAAATTTTCAGTTTTTCACTATGACTATACCAGGGTAGCTATGGGCTTTTCCTTTTTTTTTTTTTAAAGATTTTATTTATTTATTTGACAGAGCTAAACATAGCTAGAGAGGGAACACAAGCAAGGGGAGTGAGAGGGAGAAGCAGGCTTCCTGCTGAGCAGGAAGCCTGATGCAGAGCTCCATCCCAAGAACCTGGGAGCATAACCTGAGCTGAAGGCAGACACTTAATGACTGAGCCACCCAGGTGCCCCAGCTGTGGGTTTTTCAAATAAGGCCTTTACTATGCTGAGGTTTTTGGGTTCTGTTTTATTTTTGTTTTTTTAAACATGGAAGAGCCAATATGGATGCTTTTCATCTTTTTCCTTGCCTAATTGCTCTGACTAGAACTTCCAGTACAATAGCAGTGGGAAATAGACATCTTGATCTTGTTCCTGGTCTGGAGGAGAAAACTTTCAGGTTTCCAGTACTTCACCTTTGAGTATGATATTAGTTGTAGGTTTTTGTTTTTGTTTTTAAAGATTTTATTTATTATTTGACAGAAAGGGACAGTGAG
The DNA here is from genome assembly GCA_004023965.1 of Spilogale gracilis. Classification (NCBI taxonomy): domain Eukaryota; kingdom Metazoa; phylum Chordata; class Mammalia; order Carnivora; family Mephitidae; genus Spilogale; species Spilogale gracilis. Next base: position 39,714 of record PITA01014957.1, on the reverse strand, counting down.
AGAGGGAACACAAGCAGGGGCAGTGGGAGAGGGAAAAGCAGGCTTCCTGTTGAGCAGGGAGTCTGATGCGGGGGCTGGGAGGGGGTGCTGGGGGTGGGGGGGCTCGATCCCAGGACTCTGGGATCATGACCTGAGCCGAAGGCAGCCGCTTAACAACTGAGCCACCCAGGTGCCCTATTTTTATCTTCTTAAAATAATTATTTATTTTATTTTAATTTTATTTATTTTTAAGGATTTTATTTATATACTTGACAGAGAGAAAGAGAGATCACAGGTAGGCAGAGGGGCAGGCAGAGAGAAAGAAGGAGAAGTAGGCTCCTTGCTGGGCAGAGAGGCCGACCGTGGGGCTTTATCCCAGGACCCTGAGATCACGACCTGAGCCAAAGGCAGAGGCTTAACCCACTGAGCCACCCAGGTGCCCCAAAATAATTATTTATTTTAGAGAGAGAGGGAAAGCGCAGGGAGAAGGGGCAGAGGGAGAGGGAGAGAACCTCAGGCTGACTCTCCACTGAGCGTGGAGCTTGGTGCAGGGCTAGATCCCATGACCCTGAAATCATGACCTGAGCTGAAATCAAGAGTCGGATACTCAGCTGACTGAACGACACAGTCGCCCTTCTTATTTTTATTTTTTTAAACTTCTATTTTTATCACTTGGTGCTCATCTCAACGACTACATGCTTTAATCTCCGTTCCCTCTTTCACCCATCCACACACCCTCCTCCCCTCTGGTACCCATCAGTTGATTCTCTATAGTTCAGAGGTAGGATGACTCTTTTCTTACCTTTCTATATCTCTGATTTCCCCCACGCTATTCTGCTATCTAAGACCTTATCCTTAAAGGTTCTTTTTAGGCAAGTCTTCCATTGCATTACACCCCCACCTGGTGCAAGGGAGCTCTTTTCTCCCCCTTTCTTTTCCCATGACCCATGATGTGGAGAAATGACCTTATACTGTAGAGTATCACAATTCAGGTAAGCTCTACCCAGAAGGTCCAAGGGACCCTCCACCCCTCCCCTTTCATCTCCAGGGCCTCACAGACCTGCTTCAAGGATGGGCCCAACACATATTCATATTTGATGTGCATATTTATTGAGCTTTTCTGTACTTCTTCTTGGGGTCTTGGGGATCTTGTTAAGATTGACAAAGTTCTTCATTCCATGGACCTCACAGTCTAATTAGGGGAAAGAGATGATAAACCAAAGAAGAAAAATATCAGCACTAAATTTTCTGCAGATTGAGAAAATAGGGTGATGTAATGGTGCCTGGGTGGCTACTGAGACTGGGTAGGTAGTCATGGAGGGCTTCCCTGAGGAAGCTGATGAAGATGATGGAACTGAACTGGATTATTATTCTTTAAAAGCAACTGTTTCCATGACAGCAAATGTAAATGGTTATTTATCAGATACAGTAATCCGGACTGCTTCCCTGACAGTTGACCAACACCCTTTCCAGGTCCTAAAAATGACCCCTCAACACCATGCAATTTGGGACCAGAGATACAGGCACTTCTCTACTCTCCAGGATAGTCATCTGGAGTTCTCATTACACACCATGCTGCCCTTGAGGTCTGGTCCTTCCACCTAGAATTCTGCATCTCTCTGTTATTATTGGCATTCAGGTTTCAGCTTACCTCATCAGGGTCTTATCCAGTTCCTCCCCTCTCCTGACTGCCTTTCCTATACAGGTCTGTCTTTTATGTTCTTTTCAGCACTCATTAGAATTTGAAATCATTTTGTATCGCTTGTGTCTTCTGTTTAGAAGGTAAGCTATTTCAGGGCAGAGACATGTTTTCTATTGTTCAGTACTGTGCACTTTAGGACCTAGGTCAGCATCTGAAATACAGTTTGGGGAAAACAAATGTCTGCTGAATGAACATCCACATGGAACAGGATTTTATTAGTAAACATTCTACTGATGAGAACCCTCCAAGTTCAATTTTAAGCATAGTTCTTCATTCACTTTAGTGCATGGTTGTAAGAGTGGACTTTGGACCTAGATATTCTGTACTCAAATCTCAACCTTCTTCTTACTTCTCAGTTTCAGTTTTCCCAACTTTGAAGGGATGCAATTATATATATCCCACAATGTCAATGTAAGGATTAAATGAGTTAGTACCTGTAAAATGCTTACAGCTATGTTTGGCATATCTTATTACTATTCCCTAGCACCCAGTACAGTGCCTGGTACTCAATAAAGAATTGCCAAACATGGAGGTTTATGGTACAGCAATTTTTCCAGGCTTTCAGTAGACATTGGGGTGGATTTCTTTCAAAAGCCTCCTACATGGGGCACCTGGGTGGCTCAGCCAGTCAAGTGCCTGCCTCCAGCTCAGGTCATGATCCCTGGGACCTGGCATCAAGCCCTTGCTTCTTCCTCTCCCTCTGCTCCACTGCTCCTGCTCCCTTTCTCACTCTCTATCTCAAATAAAATCTTTTTAAAAATAGAAAAAAAATGGGGCGCCTGGATGGCTCAGTTGGTTAGGTGACTGCCTTCGGCTCAGGTCATGATCCTGGAGACCCAGGATCGAGCCCCACATCGGGCTTCCTGCTTCAGCGGGAAGCCTGCTTCTCCCTCTCTCAGTCCCTCTGCTTGTGTTCCCTCTCTGGCTGTGTTTCTCTCTGTCAAATAAATAAAATATTTAAAAAAATAGAAAAAAATAAAATTTATAGGGATTATTACCTAGTGATTATAATCTAGTATGAAGGAAGTGGTGTGTAGGTAGAAAGTTTTTTTTAAGATTTTATTTATTTATTTGACAGAGAGAGATACAGCTAGAGAGGGAACATAAGCAGGGGCAGTGAGAGACGGAGAAGCAGGCTTCCCCCTGAGCAGGGAGCCTGATGTGGGGCTTGAACCAGGGACTCCAGGATCATGACCTGAGCCAAAGGCAGACACTTAAGCAAATGAGCCACCCAGGTGCCCCTGTAGGTAGAGAGTTTAAAAAACATCCCAAGAATAAGATGGCTATTGAAGAAATACAATTATCCACCACTTTTGAACCTGGTTGAGAGTGATCATGGCTTCTGGGATCTTTGGCAACCAGAAGTGGGGATGAGATGGAAGTTTGGAGGAGGAAGGATTAAGCTGGCCTCTATGGAATAAGGAGGTGGTGAAACAGAAGAAAGTAAGGGGCTGTTTTCTCAGCTGTGAGTTCACAATGATGGAGAAGGTTTAGTTCTAGCTTCTGACTGATTAGCAATTTGCTGGTGAATTTTGTCTAATTTTAGGAGGAAGATCCCAGATTTTTAAACCTCACTTGAATGTAGGGCCATCAATAGGCAGGAATTCATATAACTCACTCTAGGGACTCCCTCTAATAGAACTCATTTTCCTACAGGTGAATTGGGGATACCATGATCTCCAAAGGTGGTTGTGAGGACATAACATCATCCAAGTAGTCAGGAAAGCTCCTGGAAGGCAGGGAAACAATGATGTCACAGAAAGGCAATGGCATCTTGGGAGGAGGGAATAGAAGGGGCTTCCAGCACCAAAGGGGCAAGCCTTAGCCCTTGTGGTTCCAACCTCATTAACAAAGGAAGAAGGTAAGTGTGGGTGTCTTTGATGGTTGTGCATTTGGTCTTTTATGGGGAGATAAGCAATAAGATTCTTTTTTCAAGCCTCTGCCCAACTTCAGTGGTCTCTTTCTTCTCCCTCTGGTCATCTTTAGAGTTCTTATCTAAATCTGCTTCAATCTTTGAGACCAAATCCTCTTTTTTTTTTAAAGATTTTATTTATTTTATTGGGAGCTAGAGAGAGAGAGAGCATGAGCAGGAGGAGAGGCAGATATAGAGTAAGAGGCAGACTCTCCACTGAGCAAGGAGCTGGATATGGGGCTTGATACCAGGACCCTAGGATTATGACCTGAGCCCAAGGCAGATGCTTAACCGACTGAACCACCTACGTGCCCCACCTTGAGACCAAATATGCTTTATGTGTCACAGAGGGAGTCCAAATGAAGAGGCCAATTGGGAAAACTTAAGACTTGGAGCAAGAAGACATCAGAGTGTTGATTTGACCTTGAGATACTGAGGGAAGTGAATGAACTTTTGAGGGATTCCTTGTCCTTTACGAGTATAGGATGAAGTCCTCTAACTTGAGGGAGCAGAGAGCCTCCAGAGGCTTTGAGTGAGCCGCTTTCTAACCCATGAGCCTGCTGTTTCCAGATGGTTATCAAAATACCTTTAGAGCCCTTTTCCTTACTCCCAGGGGATAATCTAAAAGGAAATATATATGTGTATGTGTATGACACAGTGACAAAATTTCACTCAGGTGCAAGTGATTGATATCAGAGCCATTCTGGAAACTCCCTTCAGACAAGAGAGAAGGGTATCAAGGCAAAATTTCCTCCATTTTTGTAGCCACAGGACCAGGAATGGGGCATTAAAGAACATGTGAAACTGTAATACTTTTTGGAGCACCTCTGCAGATCTAAATTCCCATCAATAGTTTGGAACACACACTTGTATTTTTATAACCTAATTTGTTTCTGAAAATAACTATGTCTGATATCTAGAGGTGTGAAGGCTCAGAAGAAAATGGAAGTGGGGAAAAGATTTTTTTTTTATCCTTTTGATTTTATGAAGAAAACAAAACAAACGTTCCAAAAAAAAAAAAGATCCGTTTTTATAATTTTTTTCATCATCTTGCCAACGTTCACTTCCTTGGAAAAGGAAGAGGAGGAGGAGGAGGAGAAGGAGGAGATCCTGTGGCTGGGGAGGTGGAGGCGGTGGAAGAGGAGGACTAGGAGGAGCGGGAGGAGGGGAAGGAGAGGTGGGGGAAGGGGAGGAAGAGGAGGAGGCCGAGGAGGAGGGACAGCAGCGGGGGGAGGGGGGAAACCTGTCTGTAGTGCAGAGAGCTGACACAATACACTCTTCTCATTAACTAGAGACCACATGGCAGCAATTCCCAACTCAAGAAAGGAGAATCTGACTCCTTACCCTCCCATCCCCCATGTCAGTGATCAAGAAAACCCTTTGCTGTGCTTGCTTTTCTTTCAGGGAATTCTGAAGATAGCCTCAGTCAACAGGAAACTGGACAGGGGGTGGAGGGGGGGAACCCTAGAGTCAAGTGGTGCGCATCAATTTCAAGGGTGCTTGAGGTCTGTGCACACAACCTCTGTATGAGACGGTAGCGATAGCAGCAATCATCAATGATCGGCCCCCAATGTTGAACCCCATACCTCCGTGTCCGGCACTTGCATCATCTCAATCCTAACAAGCCTCCCCTAAGTGAGGAATGAGGAGGAACCCAGGTTCAACTGAAGCACTTGGTGGCCAGTAGGCCTCTCTGGTGGCTGGCGGGGTGCAAACCCATTCTGTCGGACCCACCCCGGAACCGTTTCCAGGTGGATTCAGGCCTGGGATTTTCGTTCGCATTCATGCCTGAAACGGTCATCTGTAGCATGGATAGCTCTACCCAGGGGCGAATCAAGGTCCACCCAGCCGTGGGGAAGAACGGCCTCCCGGCGACTCTCAGCGGAACTTTACTGTCGGCGGCGCGTGTTCCCGTCCGGGCGGCCGGGCGCGCGGGCCGGGAGGGGGACGCATTCTGGCGCGGACCGAGAGCCGAGCCTGCGAGCGCCGCCGCCGGAGAAGACCGACGCTCGGCCGGAGCCAGCCCGCGGCGCCCGGGCCTGGCCGGCCGCTTCCCGCTTCAGCTTCCACCCCCGCCCCCGCCGCCGCAGAGGCGGCCGAGGCAGGAGCAGCGGGTCGCTCAGCCCCTTGGCCCTGCCCGGCCCCGGGCGGTCCGGAGCCGCGGCGCCGGAGGTGAGTGCCGGTGCCGGCCCCCGGCTCCGGGCTCGGGCCGCCGGGACCCGCAACAATGGGGGCCGAGTGGGGACGCGGCCCGGCCCATGGCGCTCAGCGGCCTGGGGCAGCAGGCCGGTCCCAGCGGTTCGGGCCTTGGGGAGTTGGATCCCCACTGGGAAACTCCAGTGTCCGGAGCCTTGGAGGGGGTCTTGGCCTTGACCCCGGGCCTCGGTGGCTTCTGTTTTGTGTCCTGGTATCCGGGAAAGGGAGTCATAAGGGCACGGAGTCTTTAACTCCGGTGGTTTGCGCTCTTGAGGCGTGATGTGGACGCTCTGGAGGCTGACCGTAGTGGGGTGGATGTGGGGGGCGCTTACGTTTGGAATTCTAGGGGCCTCAGTGTGCCTGGTCCCTGGGGCGCATCGAGATGTGTCTTCTCCCTGTCCCCAGTCTCCCGAGGTCGGTGAACTTGGCGGACTGGGGTCTGGCTGGGGAGAAGAGGCGCTAAGAGTTTAGCTTCTTGGGGGTAACCGGGGGAGTTGAGCAAAGAGCTGGATTCTGCGGGGCCCAGATGCATCCTGGTGTTGAGGGGTTCTTGGGCAGGAGTGTCACAAGAGTGCCACGATGAATAGTGTTGGCTACTTTGGCGCTAGGGTGAGGCCGGAGTTGTGATTTAGGGAGTGTAGAGAAGTGTTGGTAAGCTGCCGAGTTTGGTAGGCTGCTTTTTGTGGGCCGATGATGGCAGCCTGGGAGATGAACAAGAGAACTTCTCAGAGTGGGCTACCCGATAGAGAATGACCTCTTCCTGCGGGGGAGTGGGTGACTCAGATCTGTTAGAATTCCTGTGCTTGCTAGTGGATGTGGCTGACTGTATTAGTGCCTGGGCACCAAGGTGGATGGAGCTGGAAAGGGCTTTGGAGAGGGCTGAAGGAGTTTGTTCCTGAGTAGAAGATAGTGCGAAATCATTCCTTCTCACTCCGAATCAGAATGGTAGCTGTCATTGACAGTATTTTAAGCAAAGAATTTGTTTGTGGTATTTGGATCCAAAGCTTTCTTCTGTTCATTTTTTTTCTCCTGTTTTTGAGTTGTGACTCATACTTTCTTTTCAGCACTGTGGCTATTGTATGTAATGCTGCACAAACTTAGACACTGTAATATATGTAAATTCTAGGGGGTTTCAGTCCGATTCTTATAAATCTAAATTAATTTAAGAGCCTGTTTTCATTAATTTGTGTGTTATTGTTGAATGTGTGCAACTCTAGAGGGGGATGTGGTGAAGACCCTAACAGTTTATGTCGTTAAATGTTCTTCATATCCTCAAATCCACGAACCTTCATTTTCTCCTACTGCCATGAAGTCATGACGTTGAATCCTTTGAATCTTAGTGACTGCCATTTGAGCCCTCACAGGACATTATCCTCACCAGAAGTGTTATCCACCTTCAGTGAGTTTGGTCTGTACACTGTATCTCATCTGTGTTATCTAAAGGCAGTGTGCAAACTCCAACTCTGAGGCCTGCAGCTGTGCACCAGAGCTCTGCATGTAGTATTCAGACAAAAGTTGGTTGTTGTCTGTGGAAGAGGTATCAAACCCTAGTTGGAAAACTAAAACAAAAATCAGTATCAGAATCATTGCACCTTTTGAGTTTATTTAGTGTTGAGTCTCCTATACATATTCAGGTGAAATGTGAGGTAATTCTGACTATCTGTAGCTGTACTAATAACTATGGGGATTGATTCTTTTTCCCCTTTAATCTTTAAAAAAAAATCATGTATTTCCCTTCAGTTCTTTCTCTTTCTTTTACATTTTTCTATTCTAAATCATTAATTCTTCCATAAACCAGTATCTGTTGAATTATTGCAGATACTGTGTTGGGCATTTATTTCCACAGCGGTGGTATTTTTGACTTTTTTTTTTTTAAGATTTTATTTATTTATTTGACAGAAACACAGCGAGAGAGGGAACACAAGCAGAGGGACTGAGAGAGGGAGAAACAGGCTTCCCAATGAGCAGGAAGCCTGATGTGGGGCTCGATCTTGGGTCTCCAGGATCATGACCTGAGCCGAAAGCAGTTGCTTAACCAACTGAGCCACCCAGGCGCCCCTATTTTTGACATTTTAATAGTAGTTCTTAGTTCAGAAGTAGCCATAGGTCTGTGAAGGAAGAAGGGATTCAGATATATCAAGCTTTTAATCAATAAAGCTATTGAATAAAGTTTTTATACAGTATTAATTTTAACTAGTGTTAATTGATTATCTTAATATATTTCCATGAGAAAGGTTAGCTGTAATGTGGTCACATTAGTCTGGGATTGTTTTTGCATCATTTCATTTAAATACACCTGTTAACTTTAAGTATTTCTGTAGACAAACCACAGGTAACATTTTGTTTCTCTGTGTGTCTGGATGAACAGTGATTTATAAATACTGTATATGTGCTTGGGTTCCCCAGGAAGCCATCACACTTTCCTTTCCACTGTGGTTTGGGAGCATGAAGGTATTGCTTACCCCCTTTGTCTGGTTCACTGTATGTAGGCTGGGAGTGTCTGCTGGTCACTTGGAGTGCTGTCCCCTAGAACAGGAGGAATAAGATTGAGGTAAGGCTCAGTCTATTTGAAATTGCTTGCCTCTTGATATTCACTGCATAAAATATAATGCAAATTATACTTGATTTTTTAAAAATACTTTATTTATTTATTTGACAGAGAGAAACACAGCCAGAGAGGGAACACAAGAGGGGGGAGCGAGAGAGGGAGAAGCAGGCTTCCCGCTGAGCAGGGAGCCCGATGCGGGACTCGATCCCGGGTCTCTGGGATCATGACCTGAGCCAAAGGCAGTTGCTTAACCAACTGAGCCACCCAGGGGCCCCTATACTTGATTTTTTAAAAAAATTGTTAATCTCCATTCTGATCTAGTAGAGTGAAATTCTCTCCTCTCCTCCATGTTTATATTTTTGGACAAAATAAATGAAAACATTTAAAATCAAGGCACTCACATAATTCTTTGAAATACCTTTCATTTTCTATCTAAAATATGCACTTGATCAAAGAAAATAAAAACTAGTTTGCAAATGTTTTGAAAACAAAGTGCGGAAAGGAATATTTTTGACTACCTATTAGGTGGATTGACTTCAGAAACTCTTGGAAAGAAGGCTTAGAGTTTTTGCTTCATTTAGGAAAATTCTGGGTGCCTAGTATAAGAGGAAGGGCATGTCTTTAGAGTCACCCCACTTCTATCTCTTGCTTGCTTTTTGACCTGGGCAAGCTGTTAACCTCTCTGAGCCTTGTTTTTTTATTTTATTTATTTATTTTTAAATGGAGTTTATATAACGTCCTCTGCAGGTTGTATTGAGGACTGGAGATGAGGCACAGTGCTTTGTGGATGGTCAATGCTTGCTGTTAGTAGTAGTGTGTTGATGTTAGTAACTGTTAGTGTAGTTAGAAGTAGTAGCAGGGGGGTGTCTGGGTGGCTCAGTCGGTTAAAGCCTCTGCCTTAAGCTCAGGTCATGATCTCAGGGTCCTAGGATTGAGGCCCACATCAGGCTCTTTGCTCAGTGGGGAGTCTGCTTCCTTATCTCTCTCTGCCTGCCTCTCTGCCTACTTGTGATCTCTCTCTCTGTCAAATAAATAAAATCTTAAAAAAAAAAAAATGTAGGGGCCCCTGGGTGGCTCAGTTGGTTGGGCGGCTGCTTTCGGCTCAGGTCATGGTCCTGGAGACCCGAGATCAAGTCCCACATCGGGATTCCTGCTCGGTGGGAAGCCTGCTTCTCCCTCTCACTCCCCCTGCCTGTGTTCCCTCTCTAGCTGTGTTTCTCTCTGTCAAATAAATAAATAAAATCTTAAAAAAAAAAAAAAAGTAGTAGCGGGGGCACTACTCTCCGTAATATCAGTAGTAGGAATATAGCTGGGTGCTGTGCGTAGATGAGGGGCTCAGTTTCTTTGGTGAGGAAGGCAGCCTGCTGTCTCCACTTGTTTGCACTCTGGGTAGGTGAGAATCGTTGAGGTAGTCTTTATCTAGTACTGGTGGGCAAGAGTCCACCTAAAGTCCAAGGTCATTTCTGGCGCTGGTAGGTTTTTTCCCTGGCAGTTTCTGTGGAGAAGCCAGGAGGTAACTGTTTGGCATGCCCTTGTTTTGAGAACTGTAAGCGTTCCCATTAACAGAGTGCTAGAGTATGCCAGGCAGCATGATGTTCTTGTAGGCCATGGTCAGGATGTTTCTCTAGCTTTCGTCTTATCAGAAACTTGGTTTTGTCTTTTTTGCTGGGAAGACTCCAGATGCAGGAGAGATTTGTCATCTTTCTCTGATTTGGGCTATTTTGATAGAATATAGCACTCTGTTCAGAAATGTTTTTGATGAACAGAAGGTTCACAGCCTTTGTTACAGAATTGTTCAGTTTTATTTTTTCCGTATGAGAGGAAAAAAAGTCATGAGAAAAATAAGTATGAGCCAGAGAGATGTGATTAGAAATAACTGGCCCTCGAGGCGCCTGGGTGGCTCAGTTGGTTAAGCGACTGCCTTCAGTTCAGGTCATGATCCCGGGGACCCGGGATCGAGTCCCACATCGGGCTCCCTGCTCAGCAGGAAGCCTGCTTCTCCCTCTCTCACTCCACCTGCTTGTGTTCTCTCTCTGGCTCTGTTTCTCTCTGTCAAATAAATTAAAAAAAAAAAAAAAGAAATAACTGGCCCTCAAACTCTTCCAGTCTTAGTCAAATCTCCCCTCAATTCTGGCTGGTCTCTAACTCCAGTAAAAAGTAAAGAATATTCTTTTGACCTTAAAATACAGTGAATATCTATATTCTGATATGTCATTATTTCAATATCTCACAAGGACCTTTGTGACCCAGCCTCTTCTGTATCTGCCTTTCTCATCCCTCCTCTACCACAATTCCTTTGGCCCTTGAGGCTCTAGTTACAGTGAACTCCTTGAGGGTCCCTGCTAATTTTCCTCCCCATTCTAGTGATTTTCTGATTCCTAGTCCTGCATTTACCAGAAATTAAAGCACTACCATTTCTCTCTCTCTCCCTTTTTTAAGATTTTATTTATTTATTGTCTTGTTTATCCTTGTATACTAATACCTAACCATATCTGGTGCAGAGTAGCCACTCAGTAAATGTTTGTTGAATGAACAAATGAATGACCTCTGATATGAAATGTCAGGAAATCATTCCTTGTGGAGTTGGTGTGATGAGAGTTCTGATTTTATGGCTGCATCTGGTCCTGGCTGAAACAAGTGCTTCTGCCTTTGTACTTCCAGGTTGCTAAAAGCAGTATTTTACTTGAAAATGTGTTGCTTAATTCCATATGTTCATGGTTCCAGGCTGGGGGGCTATTACTTGCTTTTTGTGGGTCTTGCAAAAGTTAGCTTTGGAAAAAATACAAGTTTTTCTTTGGTATTATGTAGCTCTTCCTTTGGCCATTTACTGCTGTGAGCACGTTGTCCTCATGTATGAAGAAGAATGACTAGTCAGTTTTGGTCACAAGGTCTCCATACATCTAGTGGCCAGCTTGGGAGTAGATAATGGATTTAACACCAGGTGTGTGACTTACTGGCTGATGGACCTTTGGAAGTTGAGCTCAATATCACCATTTTCAGGATACATGATTATTTGCCCAAAGTTTATTCAGGAATTTGAACTCAGTGACTGTGATTATCTGTGCTAGTTCTTTGCTCAGCCTAATACTTTACTAACACTGAAACTGATGAATTAATTCTTTGTTAGGAGGCTATGTGTTCTGAGTTACTAAACTAGAAATCAAGGAATTGTTTTGATTCGTTAAGTTATCCTCTTAGTCCCTCGTGGTAAAATAACTTGAGAGTGAGTGTACTGTCTAAATTACTTTGATTTAATTCTCATGATTGATCAGATCACGTAGGAATCCCACTGAAGGCCAGGTGTGACGAACCTTATTAAAACCTACATATGGGGCACCTAGGTGGGCAACTGCCTTCGGCTCAGGTCATGATCCCAGATACCCGGCATCAAGTCCCACATCGGGCTCCCTGCTCTGCGGGAAGCCTGCTTCTCCCTCTCTCACTCCCCCTGCTTGTGTTCCCTCTCTGGCTGTGTTTCTCTCTGTCAAATAAATAAAATCTTAAAAAAAAAAACACAAACCTACATAATGCAGTTCTTTCATGCAGGTGACAAACATAGTGGACTAGAGAAAAGAAAAGCATGAAAAATGACTGTAGTTAGATTAAAGATAAAAACGGATTTGAGGTAAGGAAAACTGAGACAAAGTGTAAGACATTAAATATGGCAAAGAAGTGTGCAGTTGAAAATATTTTGTGAGCAATGTTGAGATTTTGATTATAATACAGGTTAGAAGCGATAAAAACAAGGATCATTGCAGCCAGCAAAGATGCGTTGGTGGTACTACCGCTCACTTACAGTCTTATAATACCACTGATGAAAGTTGTATATAGGTAGAAATGAAAATATTTGCTTAATGATAAGTATATCTTGCACACATATTATATTTTAGTTCATAAAACACTTTCATATACATTTCCTTTACCCTCCCAACAACCCTGTGGCGCAGGTAGCTCCATTTTACAGATGAAGAGGTGAAGTGTCTTGCTTTGAAATGCATAAAGCCAGTAAGAAGAAAGTTGGGACTTGATGCCAGGTTTTCTGATCTTAAGTTTAGGGCCCCTCTTAGGTGCTCATAGGATACTGTTAGATCTTCAGTTTGGGCGCATAGTTACTCCTTATTCCAGGCTTCTGGCCAATAAAAGGTACACACAAAGAAGGTAGTGCCACACAGGGAGTAGAGCATCTGCTGTGTTAGCCGTAGCCCAGAAACTCTAAAGGGCTGGATGGGGGAGGAACCTAGAGGGAGCCCCATCCTCCTAACAGATCAGTTAGTGCTCAAGAGAAAAACCCAGAACCAGCTGATGTTTTTGCAATATTTGACACTAGTAGTGATCTTTCTCATAATGTGATGTTGTGATGTATAGAAATTGGATTAAAAAGAAAAAGTTAGGGTAAGAATTCTTTAGGTGTGATTCTTTTTTTTTTTAATTTTATTTATTTGACAGAGAGAAACACAGAGAGGGAACACAAGCAGAGGGACTGAGAGAGGGAGAAGCAGGCCTCCTGCCGAGCGGGAAGCCCAGTGTGGGGCTCAATCCCCGGTCTCTAGGATCATGACCTAAGCCGAAAGCAGTCACTTAACCAACTGAGCCACCCCAGCGACTCTTTAGGTGTGATTCTAACTTGAGCCCAGGCTCTTGCCTTCATTGTGCTTTCTAGTTCCACTGTCTGCCCCCATACCATCTCTCCACCTTTCTCTTCCCCACTGTTACCCGTCTCCACTTAGCCTGGATGCCAGTTTGTCATGGCACAGTTTCAGTGCTGCCTTTCTGGTTCTGAGAACCCTTTATCTGCATGACTTTGTACTTTTGCCATCCCAGCTTTCTCCTCTGGCTTCTTTTGCTAACCACTAGGTTGCTCAGTGTTTCTGGGGAGTCAGGAAAATGGGATGTCTAGTTGACAGCAGTTCCCAGTGCCTTACTTGAATTGGGCTCTGTTTGCCCCTTCTGGTGCCATTTCTCAGGGTGTCATTTCCTTCAGTAACTGCTTGCATGTTTCCCAAGGCTCATTTTATCTTTTCTAATTTTTTAATTTTTTAAAGTAATTTTGGTACCAATATGGGGCTCAAACCTACAACCTTGAGATCAAGAGTTACCATTCCACCAGATGAGCTGACCAGGTGCCCCAAGGCTCATTTTTTCCATAGTCCCTGGACCTGGCCTGTATTGCCCTCATTCTTGACCATGACTTCACTTGAAGGCTCGTGCTCCCTGTTTTTTTCCCCTTACATTTCTATCATGACACTTTCTTTTTTCTTTCTCTCTCTCTTTTTTTTCCTTTTAAGATTTGTTTATTTATTTTAGACGGAAGGAAAGAGAAAGTCTAGCACGAGCAGGAGGAGTGGAGGGAGAGGGAGAGAGACTCCTAGGCAGACTCTATGCTGAGTGTGGAGCCCGACACAGGGCCTAATCCCACGACCCCGAGAACACGACCTGAGCTGAATGAAACCAAGAGTGAGAGGTGTAACTGTGCCACGCAGGCGCCCCTCTCTCATGACACTCTCATAGTTCAGAATCTCTTGCTTTTGGAAAGTCCTAGACTTTTAACTCCCCCCTCCCCCATGATTATACCAGTAATACCAGTGATATATGAGCACAGTAAAATTCAGGCATTTTTTTTTTTAAATTCTATTTATTTGACAGAGAGAAACACAGCCAGAGAGGGAACACAAACAGGGGGAGTGAGAGAGGGAGAAGCAGGCTTCCCGCCGAGCAGGGAGCCCGATGTGGGACTCGATCCCGGGTCTCCAGGATCATGACCTGAGCCGAAGGCAGTCACTTAACCAACTGAGCCACCCAGGTGCCCCTTTCCCATGTTTAATACACAGACCTATCATCTATTTTAGTAGTTACATAGTATTATATTATAAATTTGTATCAATTTTTCTAGTCCCCTGGTGATAGACATTTGTTTCTGTCTTTGTAGCTACAAGCATCCTTGTATATATGTATCTTTGTATACTTCTTTGTATACACTGTATATGTCTTTAGTACTGTGTATGCTTATAATAAAATCCTGCAAGTGGATTTTCTGTGTCAAAGGATATGCATGGTTAAAATTTTTCTAGATAATACCAATAACTGCAAGTATTGTATTTATAGTTCTCCTTGAACATTATCAAATATTTTTAATCTTTACCAGTTTGAAGCCTAATTTTGAACTAATTTTTTGAAGCCTAGATTATATTTTCTTATTGAGGAGGAAGAACATCTTTTCATGTGTTTATTTTGTGTATTAGTTGATTAATTAATTAGTTGATTAATCAGTGTCTCTAGTATCTTCCTAACCTCCTTTCCCCTTTTGGTTTTTATCTACATGTAAGGTAGAACCATAGTAACTTAACTGAGCTCTGGGTCTCTCATGACACCATAGCCTTCTCCTTCTTATCCCTGTTTCTTATCTAAATGCAATTTTACTGCCATTTCCTTACCACCTGTTTTATCTAGTCTCTTAATGTTTTGTGGTCTGGCTTCTGGTCTTACATTTCTCCTGGACACTATCTCTGAGGTGAATTCCATATTGCCAGGACAACGGTTTTTTTTTTCTTGATGTTTGTTCTCCCTTGTTTTGACCAACTCCCCAGGGGAGGGAAGCCACGCATGAATGGACTTTTTATTCTGGAAAATTTCAAACATATACAACAACACGGAATATAGTATATGAACCCCATGTACCCATCACCCAATTTCGATAATTATCAGCATTCCCCCAATTTTTTCTTACAGTTGTCCTCCCCACCTTTTAGTTGTTGTTGGCATATTTTAAAGCTAAATAGTGGACATTGTCACTGAGTGTATATCTCTTACCGATAAGAACATTCTTTTTTCTTTTTTTAAGATTTTATTTATTTATTTGAGAGAGAAGGCATGCATGCATGAGCAGGGGGGAGGGGCAGAGTGAGAGGGAGAAGCAGACTCCCCAGTGAGCAAGGAGCCTAATGTGGGGCTCCATCCCAGGACCCTGAGAGAGTTGAGTCACCCAGATGCCCCAAGATCATTACCTTGCCATTTTCTACCCTAATAAAAATTAACAATATTTCCTGAATAGTGAGGACTTGATTTATTTTATTTTATTTTTAATTTTATTTTTTAGGGAGAGAGAGAAAGCACAAGCAGGGGGTAGGGCAGAAGGAGAGGGAGAAAAAGACTCCCTGCTGAGCCCAAAGCGGCCTCTATCTGGTACTACCGCATCATGACTTGAGACTAACTCATTTAACCAACCAAACCACCCAGGTGCCCCAGGACTTGATTTTTTCTTTCTTTTTTTTCCCCCAGGTCTTGATTTTTAATCCTGTCTCTGTAATACCTGCTGTTTAACTTGAGCAGTTTGTAACCTTGCTTTCTTCTCTTGAATGGTAGTGAAGATAATCGTGATAATTCGGTCTCATAGGATTATTGTGAGATTGAGATTATCTCATACTCCCATATAAAGTGCTTAGCGCAGTGCTTTACCTGGTGTGGGGTACAGACATTTTTTGTCTGACTCTGTCTTTATTCATCCATTCATTGAATCAGCAGATTAATTTTTGAGCATGTATGTTTTAGCTGAAGAGGAAACACTGACCTCGGCTTCTAGGATTCTACACTATTTGGATTCTCTGCCTAATTCTCAGATGTGCCTTTGTAAAAGCTCTTCCTTTTGTCCCTCTGGGTATGGATGTACCCAGATTTGTTGTTTTTCTCTTTACCCCACCCTCAGAGACCTAGCTCTTTAACTGCCACCACTTCAGGCTGTCCAGCTGGCTTAGTTCTGTAACCATAGTTTCTTTACAAAGCAGCAGAAGTGCACAGAATTGAGTCTGCACACCAGGGCTGCAACTCCATCTCAGCTGCTAACTTCATGGCTTGGGCAATTCAGTCACCTCTCTTGGTCTTGGTCAAAAGGATGGAAGGGCTGAATTAAGAGTCTGAAGTTCTAATCAGCTTTCAAGGCCTATCAGCTGTGAGAAGGTGGTTTTAGAAATGTCCTCAGCATAGGTGGAGCCATAGCCACCATTCTGCACCATTATAGGGGAAGCCAAACAAGTTTCTGGCTTCCCCCACCTGCCTCTCCTGGGAAATCCAGGCTTTACCCTGTGGCTCTTCTTACTTGTCTTAAACATCATGGCTAGCTCTTCAGGTGATTTTGATTCCTGGCTCTTCCTGGAACATATTATTGGCCCCTTTCAGCTTTATATCTGTAATCACATTGTGTCCTTTGGTCGTATTCATTCATGCTTCCCCTGAACCTGTGTTCTGACCATTGATATTATCACCATCTTTGTAAGCTTAGTTCAGGTGACAACTTCATCCACATTGAAATTGAGTCCTCCCTCTTCTGACTCTCATGACTGGCAGTATATCAGTGACATTTCACAGTATGCCTGGTTTCCTATATTTGCATAAGTTTTATTTTATTATTATTATTTACCTTCTAGTTTGTAATCCCCTTTAGTACAGGTACCACATTTACATTTTGTGTAATTTCACACACAATGTTTAGTGCAGTTCGTTGTGCTGATCGTTTTGCAATAAATACTGATTGATTAAGTGAACTAAAGTGGACATTACTTCAAGGTAAGAACATTTACAGAAATGTTTTTAAATACAGTTGTTCAAAGGATGTGTAACTAGTGAAAAAGACCCAGCTTGTGAAATGGTACAAATGGTACTAATTCTTGATTTCAAAATGTCAAAGAATCCTCTGCTTTCCTGTTCTGTCTCAGAGTTGAGAGATTTTTTTGACTCTTGGATAACATGACTTAGCTTCTCCAAAGCACATCCGGTAACACTTGCCATTATGGAGTAGCTAAAGGTTATCAACAATTATTGAAAGCTAACTATGTGCCAAGGAATGCACTAATTATTTTTCACTTACTTTAAAAATCTCATATGGGAGGGGCGCCTGGGTGGCTCAGTTGGTTGGGCGTGTCATGATCTTGGAGACTGGGGATCGAGTCCCACATCGGGCTCCCTGCTCGGCGGGAAGCCTGCTTCTTCCTCTGTCACTCCCCCTGCTTGTGTTTCCTCTCTAACTGTGTTTCTCTCGGTCAAATAAATAAAATTAAAAAAAATCTTATATGGGATATGCACTTTTAAATTCTCATTTTAAGAATGAAACATAGGTTTAGAGAAATTGAGTAACTTCTTCAGTGTCTTTTAGATAGAAAGTGGCAATGCTGGGACTGTGACCTAGACCATCTCATCTCAGAGCCCATATTGTTTTTTTATATTTTACTTAATTAATTTTTTCCAGAGCCTGTATTCTTAATTCATTTACTGCTTTCCTATCCAAAACACATTTATTTCCAGTTAGCTCTTTGATGTTTATTTTTCACTCATCCCTTGTGAAATACTTTGCACGAATTTCTTTCTTTATTTTTTTTTTTTGCTTCCCAAACCAGTTATCCTGTTCTTCCTGATTTTGGTAAAGGGATACCATTGCTCTTGCAGTTATCCAGACTGGATGACTAAATCTGGATGACTTTAATTCCTCTCTTTCTTTCCCATGCAGAAAATTCTGTTGAGTTTTCCTTGGTAGTGCCTTACCCTGCTCCATTCTTTCTGGTTTCTTTGCCTTTCCCTTAACTCAGGCCCTTCAGGTCTAGTCCTGGATTGTGACAGCTCTCATCTTGGCAGATCTGGAAGGATTGCCTTTCACCCATCTATCTCCACTTAATCCTTCTGTGGTTCCTGTAACTGGGGTTTCTAAAAGCCAGTTTTCAGATAGTGTCATAATCACCTGTCTGACTTCTTTAAAGTGTGTAAAGTCTTCAGAATAACACTATCAGATCAATGCTATTCTTTGGAGTTTAGAGATGAGAAAACAGAGGCTTAACCAGACTGAGTCACTTAAACAAGATCACTATTGGTGGGAACTGGGGAACTATGTATATTTAAATAAACTCTTCAGATTATGATGCCCTGAAAAACACCAGGTTTATAGCCTTCAGCTCCTTTTACAGTTCCTTTGTGGTTCCAGTGACACCTCTGTATGTGAAATTTCTGTAGCATTTGACTCTTGATTATGCCCATCTTGCTGATGTCTTTCCTGAATAGCATGCTCCTATGGCTGGTTCTTCCTCTGCCTCTCTGACTTTCTCTGCAGTCTACTATTCTCCACTCCCTCGTGGTTTGGCTTGGTCTTGGCTACTCTTCCCTCTCTACACATACTCCCTGAATCTCCTGCATATTTGGAACTTCAGCTACCTAAGTTTGGCAGGAAAACCTAAATCTGTATCTCTGATCCCAATTCATTTTCCAGATGTTTCTGGCAATTTACTGTTTAATAACACTATTACCTATACCATTGTTCAAGCTGGAAACCTGGGCCATGGATAAGAGCTTGGAGTTAGGGGCACCTGGGTGGCTCAGACATTAAGCATCTGCCTTCCGCTCAGGTCATGATCCTGGAGTCCCGGGATCGAGCCCCACATCAAGAGCAGGAAGCCTGCTTCTCCCTCTCTCACTTCCCCTGCTTACATTCCTTCTCTAGCTGTGTTTCTGTCTGTGAAACAAATAAATGAAATCTTTAAAAAAAAAAAGCTTGGAGTTAGAAGTCTAAGTTGAAATCAAATTCTACTACTCTTTTAGCTGGGTATAATTGGGATAGGTCACTTAACCTCTCTAAACCTTAGATTTCTTCTCTGTGGAATGGGGATAACATTACTTTACTTATGGTATTATTGTGAAGATATAACGAGAGAATGTCAATAAAACATTTAACAATTTCGTTAATATTTATGGAGCCCTTCCTGTGTACCAAGGACTGTGTTGGATGCTGGGAGATAGTTGTGACCAAGCCTGCCCTCATGGGGGCTCTGGTTGGCTACTGAAGCCTTACTGGTTTTGTTTTCTCAGTCTCTAATGTTTCCACTTTTCTTTCTCACTGCTGCTACTGTGGTTCAGGGTCTCATCACCTTTTGCCTAGTGTTAAGCAGCTTCCTACCTAATCTCCTTGCCTCCGTGCAGCCACCAGAGTGTTCTTTTTCTTTTTTACTTATTTATTTTTTTTAGGGAGAGAGAGCACATGTGTGCAAGCATGGGGTGGGGGTGGGGGATAAGGACAGAGAGAGAGACAGAGAGAGAGAATGTTAAGCAAGCTCCACGTGGAGCCTGACTTGGGGCTTAATCTCACAACCCTGACATCATGACCTGAGCTGAAATCAAGAGTTGGGCACCTAACTGACTGAGCTACCCAAGAACCCCCAGAGCGCTCTTTTTGGGAATTTAAATGATGCCACTTATCCTTTAGTGGCTCTCTTTAGGAGCATAAAGACTGTGAGGAAAATTGCGTGGAGACAGATACTGAGTCCACTCCTGAGCTCAGCAAAGGACTCAATGTATAATGTTTATGTCTGCCAGAAACAGAAAGGAAAGTGTTGCCAAGTGCCACATATTTGCCAATCCCTGTATAGGACAAAGTTCAGACTCCTTAGCAAGGTCTTCAGGACACTGTTGGATCAGAATGTGGCCTCTCTACTTCTCATCTCTTGCAGTCTCCTCCTTTACTCCCCCAGGCTGTGCACAAGCAGGGGGAGTGGCAGGCAGAAGGAGAAGCAGACTCCCCGCTGGAGTCTGAGGAGGGACTCTGGACCCCACTGGAGTCTGAGCAAGGAGCCTGAGGAGGGACTCAATCCCAGGGCCCAGGGATCATAACCCAAGACGAAGGCAGGCACTTAACTGAGCTGCCCAGACTCCTCTGTCCTTTAACATTCAGATCTCTTGTGTGCTCTAGAAAGCCTTGCCCAGCCTTTCCAGATAAAATTATTTCCTTCTCTGTCCTGTAGAGGCTTAGTTTGTCCTTCCCTTCCCTCCCCTCCCCTCCCCTCTTCTCCCCTCCCTTCCCCCTCCCTTCCCTTCCATTTCCTTCTCTTCCCTTTCCTTCTCTTCTCTTTCCTTCCCTTCCCTTCCTTCTTTCTTTCCCTTCCTTCCTTCTCTCTCTCTGTCTCTCTCTCTCTCTCTCTTTTTTTTTTTTTTTTGAGAGGGATAGAATACGTGTTCAGTGTCGGGGGAAGAGGCAGAGGGAGAGAGAAAGAGAGAGAGAGAGAATCTTAAGCAGGCTCCATACCCAGTGCAGAGCCTGATGAGGCGCTTGATCTCACAACTTTGAGATCATGACTTAGCTGAAAGAAACCAGGGGTCAGATGCTTAACCAACTGACCCATCCAGGTGCCTCCCCTTCCTTCATTTTTCTGAAATATAATTCACCTATTATAAATATCACCATTTTTAAGTCTTTAATTCACTGGCTTTTAGTACATTCACAAGGTTATACAACCATTACCACTATCTAATTCCAGGGCATTTCATTGCTACAAAAAGAAACTCATATTTATTAAGTCATCATTCCCTATTCTTCCTTCTGCCTGTATCCTCGTAACCACTAATCTACTTTTTGTTTCTGTGGATTTGCCTCTTCTGGGCATCTCAGATAAATGGAATCAGACAGTATGTGGCCTTATGTGATTGGCTTGTTTCAGTTAGCATTATGTTCTCAAGGTTCATCCATGTTGTAGCATGTATCAGTACTTCATTCTCTTTATTGCTGAGTAATATTCCATTCTATGGATATGTTAATCCATTTATCAGTTGAACCTTAGTCGTATGTTGTACTTGCCAGATTGCTCACAATGCATGCTTACATATCTGTGCCAGTTGATGGGATGATCCCTGGAGGGCTGTAGTCATCGCTCTGTGACCAGGATTCTCTCTGTGTATCTTCAGTGCCTACCAGTACTGGTCAATAGTACATGTTTAATCAGTATTTAGTGATGATTTGTTTTATCTTCCTTCCAGAAAACTTGACACTTTCTGCCATTTCAGCATTACTCAGATCCAAGCTACGATTCCTGTGCAGAGAATGTCTTTTCTTTCTCTCCATACTTGTCTGAGTCTGCTGTGCTTCAGGGTTGTTTCAAGTTCTGCCTCCTCCAGAAAGCCTTCCAACAGCATTTAAATCTCAGATTTTGTTGCTTCCTTCTCTGAACTCTGGTTCAGTGCGTTTGGGGTCTCTATCATTCATTAGGTACTTAATAAATATAATCTTAACTCTGTCCTTAACTAGATTGACAGTAGGCCCACCAACACTGATTTCTTTTTTGCATTCCCAACAAAAAGGTACTCTAATTATATAATGGAATTACATCTAATATTTTACCTTAAATTGAACTATTCTTTGCAAAAGGAAAAAAAAGAGCAAGAAATAATGACTTAAATAGTGAGGTAATTTCTACTGACATTTTACTCAGTGAATGAGTGCGCACAGGCACTGTCATTACACTTAATATGACAAAATCTGTACGTTTAAAGAATTCTTGATCATTGGTGGAAGAGAAATTGTTTAGGTGGTGTGTTGATGAGCTGGTAAGTATTTTACCAGAAGAGAAGGAGAAGAAGGAGAATAATAATAATGGGGAGCCATAGAGAGTTGTTGATATAAAAAGATTTGTTGGAAATAATAAGGAAGAGGATGAATAGGGAAGGCCTGCAAGCTGGAATCTTCATCCAATTACCAGACTGGTCCAAGCAGCAAAACACATGAGGTTTAATTTCTGAATACTATAACCTTTTGGAATTATTTCCAGTGTATATGTCTACAGGAATAAGTGTATTTATGTGGGCAATTGAAAAGGCTTTTCAAGGGTGACTTTATTGATGATCTTTCTCTTTAGGCTTTCATGGGAGCCCTAGCTAAGATAAGTCCCCTGTAGTAGGTACCCAGAGAATTTTTGTTGGCAATATGAGAGTGTGGTCACTGGATGTGCATATGAATAGGGGCAATCACAGCCTGAAAAATATGCTACTAAGGATGGGGATGAAGCCAGGGAGGATCTGTTTGTTGATTGCTTGGCTTTACAGAGAGAAAATATACTTATAAAGGTGAAATGCTGATTTTACAGTTATAAAGTCCTATCTATTATAAAACAAAAGAGTAAAGAAGAAAACTTTTTTGGTAAAATTACCACCAAATGGTTGCTTGGGTGCCTCAGTTGTTAAGCATCTGCCTTCAGCTCAGGTCATGATCCTAGGGTCCTGGAATTGAACCCCAGATCGGGCTCCCCGCTCAGTGGGAAGCCTGCTTCTCCTCCCACTCCCCCTGCTTGTGTTTCCTCTTTCGCTGTGTCTCTGTCCCAAATAAATAAATAAATAAAAATTTTTAAAAAGATTTTATTTATTTATTTGTCAGAGAGAGAGAGAGAGATCACAAGTAGTCAGAGAAGCAGGCAGAAAGAGAAGAGGAAGTAGGCTCCGTGCCAAGTAGAGAGCCCAGTGAGGGCCTCGATCCCAGGACCCTGAGATCATGACCTGAGCCAAAGGCGATGCCCAATGACTGAGCCACCCAGGTGCCCCTGAGTGTTATTTTTTAAGTGGGGATTTAAATGTCAGTAAGCTTTTTTTGGTGCCTTTTATACAAAATTATATTGTAAAAATGGTCTTGAAACTCTTCCCCTGAAGTTTGCTCTCTGTTCTCAGACTCTCCCTCTGAAGGTTAGAAGCCTCATTGACAGAGCCATCTGTTTCATATATTGGTAGATTTGTTCATGAACCTTACCAGGTCTGTCTTGCGAACTCTGGTTAGGGCAAGTTGGAATTTACCCGATTGACCCAACCAGTGCTCTCAGCCCAAATTCCTCCATTAGAAAGACATGTGACCTGGTTTCATCTGTGGCCCTTGCTAGACTTGGTTTTCATCTGTTGATACTAGAGTGGATATTTCAGATTAAATGTTTTTTAAAACATTTAAAAGCTTAGAGGAAGGCTTGATTCTTTTTTAAATTAAAATTAAATCAAACCATGTGCTATGGCAGCATCTTAAAGAACAATTCCACGTCAAGGGCATTTTGGCTCATTTTTCTCCCCTGAAGACTCACTTCTCATACTATTATTTCATAAGTGAAAGCAAAGAATGCCTTTGCGAGGTGTAAAATCAGTGCATTACTTAGGAGAAATCAAATCTGTGAAACAGTAGTAGCATCAATAAAATAGCCTATTGAAGTGGAAACTGTTACTCTTTCACATTTAATATTTTTAAATTTTGTATCCGCTGATATTCTTCCTTTCCCAGGTTTTGTCTCTCAAGCTCTCTTCTCATAAGGAATCTTAAATCTTCATGTGGGTAGAACATTTGGTTCTTACTGCTTATATAAATCTTATTTCTAGCTTAAAGGGAGAATGTCTCTGTCCTGCATATTTTTCATTTAGCAACTTTGGTGTCTTGTCTTACACTTGGTAGCTTCACCTCACCTGATGGCTGCAGATCTGAACTGATAGATTCCAGGGCTCATTTGGTTGCCTTCTGTGAGTGGGCCTTTTGGTGTGGGTTATTCTCACTGTCTGCCTGTTCTCCTCTCCCCTGCTGTTCTGTTCACTCATTGTTTGTAGACTTGGTTTATCCAGTTTTGTCTGGATGGAATGCCTCTTCTGGGCTTGGGGCCAATCTTTTACTTAAATTTTGGGTAAAACTGTACAGTATCCCGGCTGCTATCTGAATGAGCTCTCCAAAAGCATTTTTATTTGTTTAGAAACCAGATAGCATATATTATGGTGGAAGATGTTATACACTTACTGGAAAGAAAAACAGGCTCTCCCTAAGAGGAACAGTGGTTGTCTATATGAGAACCAATGTAACTACTATATACTGGGCAGTCTCACCTACTGGGGTTTTCAGATGGGCTGGAGCTGCATTCAAACTAGTGTTTTCATGAGAGTCACTGTAAAATAAGTTTCACATCTATGTAGGATTTGTTTGCATTGTGCTGACTTACTAAGTACTGTGTTGCTGGGTCATATGCTATGTGAACCCTTGTTGCACTTGATGTGTAGATGTCATTATCCTCGATGAGGAGACGGTAAATAATTTGTTGCAGTTAACTGGTGCCTTTAATCCAGGTCTCTTGGACACCGCCCTGTCATATACCTACTGCCTCTTCAACATTGCTGATAGTAAAAGCTGGGATATGTGTAACATCTGGTCTCTAGCCTGTGCTGGTGTCTGAGGAGGAGGTGACAGGAGTACCCTGGGCACTGGTTAGGGGAACCTGGAAGAGAAGCCTCCTATGTCTTTTACTCTTTCATTGAGACTTGAAGAACAGTACTCCATTAACTGTTTATTTTACCTCCTGAATGGTTCTCAAGTCTGGTCTTTCCTCTGTCTTTTTAACTGGCTCTGTTTCCTGTCTTTTACTCCATCTTCACATTTCTTCCAGCAAATGTTTTTCCCAGGCCATGTTTTGAATTTACAGTATCCTAAATACTGAGCTTAGTGGACCTGCGACTCAGTATTCTTTGTTGACTAGTGCCCCCAGGAGGCTGTATCCTTAAGTAATGGCTTTGGTTTCTTATGGTGTTTGAGCTTTCCAAGTACTCGTTCTCAGTCGTGACTTCTGTTCATTCTCCGAAGCTTCCTAGAACAGCCTGATCCAAGATCTCAGAGTCTCTTTATGTCAGGGTCCAGAGAATGTACATTCTACTTTATTTTATTTTTATTATTTTAAAAAAGATTTGATTGAGAGGGAACACGTGTGTGTGTGTGTGTGTGTGTGTGTGTGTTTGTGTGTGCGCACACACATGTGAGGAGAACAGAGGGAGAGAGAGGGAGGGACAAGAGTGCAGAGCCTGTTTGGGGGGCTTGACCTCACGACCCGAAGATCATGACCTGAGCCAAAATCAAGAGTCAGATGCTTAACCTACTGAGCCACGCAGGCGCCCCCAGATAATGTGTATTTTTGTAAAAACAAAACAAAACAAAAAAACCCCAAAAACAAAACAAAAACTCTTGGTTTGTAAAGTCATGGTCTTCACCACATCTCCCCCACCACCATCCTGGCTCCAGTGTGTGTTTATCAAAAATCGCAAGGGTCAGCAGTTAGAATGTAGTAGTAGCGCAGTACTTGCTTTATCATTTTGCTGAGAAGGGGTCTTTCCTTTTTAACTCTTTTCTATGTGTAAACATTTAGTAGTACATTTAGTGAGATTGATTTATTTATGTATTTATGTACTTATTTATTTTAAAAAGATTTTATTTATTTGACAGCGAGAAACACAGCCAGAGAGGGAACACAAGCAGGGGGAGCGAGAGAGGGAGAAGCAGGCTTCCCGCCGAGCAGGGAGCCCGATGTGGGGCTCGATCCCGGATCTCCAGGATCATGACCCAAGCCGAAGGCAGTCGCTTAATCGAGCCACCCAGGAGCCCCATTTAGTGAATTTTTTTTTTTAAGATTTTATTTTATATATTTGACAGAAACACAGCTAGAGAGGGGACACAAGCAGAGGGACTGAGAGAGGGAGAAGCAGGCTTCCCACCAAGCAGGAATCCCGATGTGGGACTCGATCCTGGGTCTCTAGGATCATGACCTGAGCTGAAAGCAGTTGCTTAACCAACTGAGCCACCCAGGTGCCCCTTTAGTGAGTTTTAACTGTTAAGTCTGCAGATAAAGAAAGTATTGACTTTCCCTGACACTGAAAAGTCTCGGGTGTGGGAGGATTAGTTACTAGGTGGTAGTGTATCAATGTGTCCTCCACAGATCATAATCCCTTTCCTTTCACTAATGTTCCTCTCAATTCCCTAAATATGCCATGGTTATTTTCAAATCTTTCTTAAAAATCGATTATAGTACCCCCTCTTTACCTGTGGGGGGTATGTTCCAAGAGCCCCAGTGGATGCCTGAAGCTGCAGATAGTACCAAACCCTATATGTACTGTATTTTCTTCTTACACAGCCATATGTATGATAAAGTTTCAATTTATAAATTAGGCACAGTAAGATATTAATAGTAAAAATGATAGAACAGTTATACAGTATACCATATTAAAATTATGTGAGTGTGTTCTCTTTCTCTCAAAATATCTTACTGTATTGTGTGATGATGTGAGACAATAAAGTGCCTGTGTGATGAGATGCAGTGAGGTGAATGACATAGGCACTGTGATGCAGTGTTAGGCCTCTACTGACCTGATGATACATCAGCAGGAAGACCATCTGCAGATAGGGGAGGATCACCGTACTTCCTGTCAAGTTTAGAGGCAGCCTAGAGAAGACAATTTTTGGAAAGCAAAATTAAATAATTGATTCATCTATTGATGTGTTTTTTAGGATTTCAAGTCAGCTGGGTCTAGAGTCTTTATCCCGGTGTTAATGCACTGTATATATAATAAGTCTTTTGAAGTGTGTGAAACTGCTGCCAGGAGTGCCTTTTCTAAAGCAATGAAGGAATTTGTCTCTGTCTTATACAGGAAAGTAAATGCCTACTGTGGCCACAGTTAGCAGATTATGGTAGACTTGGAGTCCTCCATAGATATAACTGAAGATGTGAGATTTGTTATCTAAGATGCCTAACCAAATGTAAGTAGAGCAAGGAGGTAGAAATGGATTAGATATGAGGTATAAGAGGTTCTCTTGGAGTCTTCCTTTCCTGGGTGCCTGACTAGCTCAGTCGGTACAGCATGAGCATATGTTTCTTGATCTCAGGGTCTTGAGTTCAAGCCCCACACTGGGCATGGAGCCTACTTAAAATAAGGGGGCGCTTGGGTGGCTTAGTCTGTTAAGCACCTGTTCAGCTTAGGTTATGATCCCAGTGTCCTGGGATGGAGTCCTGTGTCAAGCTCCCTGCTCAGCAAGGAGTCTGATTCTCTCTCTCCCTCTGTTCTTGTGCACGCACACATATACTCTCTCTCTCTCCCCCTCTCAAATAAATAAAATCTTAAAAATAAATAAACACGGGGTTTGCCTTTTCCTTTAACTCTTGAAAGAAGAGAGTAATTAATATTTTTAGGATTCAGTATAACGTGGATATTGGCTTCTTGTCTAAACCAGAGATAACCTATTGAAATTAGTCCAGATGTAATACTATACTAGGGGGAAAAAAGTTAAAATGGGAAATTTAGAGCTATGCAGGAGCCTATAGTGCCTGTTACTTGTATGTTTATGATAGGATGCTGTTAAGAAACTGTTTTTCAGGGCGCCTGGGTGGCTCAGTTGGTTGGGCGACTGCCTTCGGCTCAGGTCATGATCCCGGAGACCCGGGATCGAGCATCAGGCTCCCTGCTCGGCGGGAAGCCTGCTTCTCCCTCTCTCACTCCCTCTGCTTGTGTTCCCTCTCTCACTGTGTTTCTCTCTGTCAAATAAATAAAATCTTAAAAAAAAAAAACAAGAAAAAAACCTGTTTTTCATTTGAAGATCATGTGTTTGATGCCTTTGTACAAGTCCAAATGAGAGAAGCTTTATTTCTTCCTATTTTGTTGATGATAGTGGAAGGTATGGAACCGCAAAGGCAGTTCCTAGAGATGAGAACAGAGAGGCCTTTTCACTCCTTGTACACTACTCAGTCTTAATTGTCAATCTCAGATGATATGGGAAGCCAACATAAGTCGCCAGGATTGAGCTTCAGGAACATATAATATATATAAGTATTGAACTCCTTAGTCCTTCTGATTCTTTTATAATTGATATTAAGGCCTTTTGTCTGTAGAGTTGCTTAACACCAGTACCCCTGAGTGCCAGTTGTCTTTTTAAGGAAAGGAGGCTTTGAGGCAGTACGTTGGCAGGTGACTGTCCTTCCCCAAAAGTAGTTACTGCCCCCTCACTCCCAGCCTGGCACCATCTAGCATAAGCAGAGCAGGGCCTGCTGTACTGTTTAATTGGCAGGTATGTTCTTCACAGTGTGTTTATGTCCATCAAATGTTGATCTTATTACTTAAAAAAATAATTACATGTTGGGAGGGAAACGAAACAACAGAGACTTTGAACACAGAAACAAACTGAGGGACTTGGAGGGAGGGGGGTGGAGGGATGGGAGAGCCTGGTGGTGGGTACTGGGGACACCTAAAGCGGGGAGCACTGGGTGTGGGGAATGGGGAATGAATCTTGAAACACTGGAAAAAAAATTTAGTAACAATAAAAAATAAATAAATAAATAAATAAATAAATAAATTAAAAAAAATAATTACATGTTAACCCAGTTAGAACTAATGTGAGAATTTTAGTAAGTGATATAATTTGTGAAACATAGCATGCCTGTGGAAGCTCAGCAGAACAGATTGCCACAAGCATGTGTCCTTAGTAATTGATAAAGATTTAGGGTTGGGTCACCAGCTGGAATGATGTGATGAACCTCCACTTATCCAGGTTTCCATCATAGGAATTGGAACTGATTTTTTCGAAGATTTTATTTATTTTTGAGAGAAAGAGCAGAGGAAAAGGAAGGAGCAGTGGGGGAGTTAGAAGCAGATGTTATGCTGAGCATGGAGCCCAACCTGGGTCTTGATCCCATGGGTCTGAGATCATGACCTGAGCCAAAACCAGGAGTCAGATGCTCAACTGAGCCATTCAGCGCCCCTGGAACGGATTTTTTAAAAACTAATTTTTAATGCCAAAAATTACTTTTAGGGGTGGCTTCCTGTCAGAACTTTTATTTTTTATTTTGGGCGGTTGTTGGTTATTGTTTATTTTGTTTATTTATTTCAAACAGACAGAAGAATATTCAGAATAATACAACAAAAATCCTTATGACTCTCCAGCTTTGTCATATCTCAGTATATCAATCTTTTTTTTTTTTTAAGATTTTATTTATTTATTTGACAGAGAGATCACAAGTAGGCAGAGAGGCAGGCGGAGAGAGCAGGCTCCCCACTGAGTAAAGAGCCCGACATGGGCCTCGATCCCAGGAGCCCGAGATTGTGACATGGGCTGAAGGCAGAGACCCCAACCCACTGAGCCACCCAGGCACCCAGTATATCATAATCTTGCTTCAAATATTCATACTTAAAAAAATAACAATCAAGAATGAAGATATTTAACTTTAGTCCCATTTACTTCCTTACCACAGCAGTAACACTATTCTGAATTACATATTATTCCTGTGCCTGTTTTCCTTCTTTTACTGCATGTATGTTTCCTTACAACATTGAGTGTTGTTTGTATATTTTAAAACTTTATATAAATGGTTATTATCTTGTATTTATCTTTCTAAACTTTCTTTTTCACTCAATATTATGTCATTGAAGTTTATCCAAATTGATTTATGTTATACTCTAGTTCATTTATTTCAAGTTGTATAATATTCCATTGGATGAGAGGGCTATAATATATTTGCGCATTTTCTTTTTTTAAAAAAATATTTATTTGACAGAGCGAGAGGGAGAGAGCACAGCAGGGGGAGAGGGAGAAGCAGGCTCCCCACTGAGCTTGGAGCCTGATGAGGGGCTCAATCCCAGGATCCTGGGATCGTGACCTGAGCTGAAGGCAGGCACTTAACCAACTGAGCCACCCAGGAGCCCTGATTTGTGCATTTTCTTATTAATGAGTCTTTAGATTGCTTTTTTTTTTTCACCTGTCCTTATAATGATACAACATAGTTTCAAAATTTCCTTGTATGCCTGTTCTAGAATTTTCCTAGGAGCAAAATTTGTGGCTCATAGGACTGTGTATCTTTAACCTTGCTCGGTATTTCCAATTATTCAGAGTATCAGTTTACACTCTCACCAGTTGTCTGTGAGAACCCTTCCTTAGTAGCCTCTCCAGCACTTTGTACTGTCAGACTGTGGCAAAAGCTTTATTTAATATGTGTGAAATGCTTTTTGGTCATTTGACTTTTCTAAGAGTTACCTAGTCTTATTCTTTATCTTCTTACTGGTTTTTAAGAGTTCCTCATATATTTTGGATACTAATCTTTTCAGTGGTTCTGTGCCTGCACATATCCCCCAGACTATGGATTATTTTTACTTTGTTTATTTTCATTTTTGATGCAGTGAAATTTATTGATCTTTCCCTTTATAGTTTATGCATTTTGTGCCTTGGGATTTTGATTAGAAGTGCATTGAGTTCATAGGGAAAATTGACATGTAAGTCTTCATCTTGGAACATATCACATCTTTCTGATTACCACAAAAGTTTTACCACAGAAGTTTGAGTTATGTTTCCCTAGATTTATTGCCAGATAATATGTTTATTGTTGCTATTCTAAGTAATATTTTTAAAGTTATACTTTCTTTCTAAATGGGTGTTAGAATGCATATAGAAATAAGATAGATTTGGGGCACCTGGGTGGCTCAGGTCGTTAAGTGCATACCTTCAGCTCAGGTCATGATCCTGGAGCTCTGGGATTGAGCCCCATGTTGGGCTCCCTTCTTAGTATGGGGTCTGCTTGTCCCTCTTCCTCTCCCACTCACCCTCCCACTCATGCGCACCCTCTCTCTCTCTCTCTGTCTCTCAAATAAATAAAAATAAAATCTTAAAAAAAGAGATTTTTCTATATTGTTCTTTCATCTAACTGCCTTATTGAGCTCTCCTGTATTTCTAATAGTTTAACTGTAGATTTTCTATGTTGAATAAATAGGATGCTCTATTGCTGACAGTTTTCTTTCTTTGATCCTATCGTTATGCTTTGTGTATGTGTGTATGTGTGTACTTTATGTATTGTTTGTTTGTTAGAATCTCTAACAACTTGGGGGCACCTGGGTGGCTCAGTGGGTTGGGCCTTTGCCTTCAGCTCATGGTCTCAGAGTCCTGGGATCGAGCCCTATATTGGGCTCTCTGCTCAGCGGAGAGTCTGCTTCCCCCCTCTCTCTCTGCCTGACACTGCCTATCTGTGATCTCTCTCTCTCTCTCTCTCTCTCTCTCTCTCTCTCTCGTTCTTTCTCTGTGTGTCAAATAAATAAAAGAAAAGGAAAGAATCTCTAACAACTTGGGGGGACTTTTAGGTGGCTCAGTTGGTTGAGTGTCCTGATCTCATGGGTAGTGGGATCAAGCCCTGTGTCAGGCTCCATACTCAGCGGGAGTCTGCTTGGATATTCTCTCCCTCTATCCCTTTCTTCCATTTGTGCTCATTTTTTCTCTCTCTAAAGTAAATAAATAAATCTTAAAAAACAAAAAAAGAATCAGGGTCACCTGGGTGGCTCATTTGTTGGGCATCTGCCTTTACCTCGGTCATGATCCGAGGGTCCTGGGATTGGGCCATGCATTGGGCTTCTAGCTCAGGAGCCTGCTTTTCCCTCTCCCACTTCCCCTGCTTGCATTCCCTCTCTAGATGTCTGTGTCTCTCTGTCAAATAAATAAGATCTTAAAAAAAAAAAAAGAATCTAATAACTTGATGTTGATAAAAATATTGATAGCATGCCGCCACATCTCGTATCTAAATTATGTAGTGTATGCTCTTAATCATACTAAATGTGTTGTGGTGGCTTTTGGTAGATTCCTTTTATCCAGTGAAAGAAGTTTTCATCTGGCTTGTCAAGAGTTTGCTTTTGTTATCATGAATGGGTTTTGAATTTTATGAAAGTTTTTTCTGCCTCTTTTCAGATAGTAGATAGTTTATCTCCTTTAATCTGGTAGTTTTATCATCAGAAGTTTTTTGGAAACTAGTTTTAGTTTTATCCTATTGGTTCTTGCTTTTGTTAGTTGCTCATGTGTTTGTACTTCTGGATTGTGAGTTCATCTTCAGTCAGGCTTTATCTGGGAGAGGTATGTCCTAGAGATGTTTTACATTTACTTCTAGACAGTTAGTGTATATCACTTCCCTGGGACCACTTTATTTTATTTTCTTCTTCTTCTTCTTCTTCTTCTTCTTCTTCTTCTTCTTCTTCTTCTTTTTTTTTCTTTTTTTAAGATTCATTTGTTTATTTGAGGGGGGAGGGCTAAAGGAGAAGGAGCAAGAATCCCAAGCAGGGTCCGCACTCAGCAGAGAGGGCTCAAACTCATGACCCTGAGATCACCACCTGAGCTGAAACCAAGAGTTGGATGCTTAACTGACTGTGCCACGTAGACACCTCTCCTCTCACCCCACTTTTTAAAAGTAGGCTCCGTGCCCAGTGTGGAGCCTGGTGTGGGGCTTGAACTCATGACCCTGAGGTCAAGGGTTGGATGCTTAACTGACTGAGCCACCCGGGTACCCCTGGACCACTTTACTTTGGGTTAATTTCTTGGACCATGAAGATTGGATGCTTTTTTCCTCTTCCTCCAAACTAGGTTGACATAAGCTCTTATGTTGTCTTCTGTATTGCTGATTAGATTTTTTTCTACACCACTCTTTACTGAGAGTATAGCTCTTTAAAGTTCCTGTCTTTATGTGGAGGTGGTAGTCTTTCCTTTTTAGCTTCTTTGAACCACAAGGCATTGTTTCTTATCTGACCTCCTCCCATAAGATTGGCACCCTCTTCTAGGATTGACGTAGTGTCAGCTCTCAAGAGTATTTATCTGTATTTTCAGTTTGCCTTTCTTTCTTGGTCCTTGGTCTATTCTGTTACTTTTTTTGTGTGTGTGAAAACAGCTGTGCATTTAAAATGGATATGTGTTGTATATAATTTTATTCATATTTTTAGGTGTTTTGCAATGGGAGAATTTGCGACATCTCCTGTCTGCCAAGGTGCCAAGCAGGAAGCCCTTGCCCAAATTGTTAGATGTACCTAAGTCATTGCACTACCTTGTTGGTTTCTACTAGAAGGCTCTGGAACTGTTAACCTGGCATCATCTTCTGGTGCTGTCCTACCTTCTTGATTCTTGTATACTCAGTATTCAAGTACTAACTCTCAGCTATTAATTTCTTTTGCAGATAATTTTATAGGCTTTGGGGCAGAAGTATAATCAGTAGGGATGCTATAAAATAGCACACTTAATTTTGGTGTTTACTAATTCTGACGTTTGAAATGGAATGTATTTCATAGTTCTTGATCAAGATAACCACAACACTAAAGGCATTTGTAAAGTGGCAAAGGGTCTTTCCATACTTTTATGTTAGTGTCAGTTTTTAGAAGTCTTCCCAAGCTCAAAATATGTAATTATTCTTATAATTTCAATACTTTATTGTAAAGAGTAAACTACAGGTTGTTTAATACTAATATCAAGTCCAAAATATACACAGGGGCACCTGGGTGGCTCAGTCAGTTAAGCTTCTGACTCCTGACTTCTGCTCAGGTCATGGTCTCAGGGTCATGAGATCCAGCTGCACTTTGCTTCCAGGCTCAGCTGGGAATCTTGAGTTTCTCTCCCTCTCTCTGCCCCATCCCCCTGCTCGCACATGCATGTGCACCCTCTCTTTACCTCTCTCAAATAAATAAGTGGATCTTTAAAAGACATACGAATATACACATGGGTAGAGGCATGCCTAGTATGTCATGTACAAGCTAGCAAAAATAACTTAATAATAACAACTTCATGAATAGTAGCACTACTTTAAAATGGGACATTTGGAATGTGAAAAGGCCACTTGTCAGAATTACTTGCTGTGGAAGCCGCTGCCTTTTTTTTTTTTTTTAATCTTTAGTTAATGGGAGAGATGATTAGGAGATTCTGGGGCTGCCTGTGATGGTAGTAGTTCAGTGGTTTCTTTTTTCTTTAAAGATTTTAATTATTTGACAGCGAGAGAGGGAGCACAAGCAGGGGTAGTGGGAGAGGGAGAAGCAGGCTTCCCACTGAGCAGGGAGCCCGATGTGGGGCTTGATCCCGGGACAGCTGGTAGGTAGATACTTAACGACTAAGCCACCGAGGCGCCCTAGTAGGTTCTTGATTAACTTGGCTGAGTGGCAGCCTCTAGCCCTGCATTTCTGCTGATGCCGCCATTGACTTAGCTAGGTCTTTCGTTCAGCTTCACTGTGATGTGACAGTGAGTTGCACTTATTCTTGCATGCTTTGGTGGGCAGGAGGAAGGATTAGCTCCTCATCCTGTCCTTTCTCTCTTACTCACTTCCTTTCTCTTTTTTGTGCATTTTTATTTTGGCCATGGTGCTGGGTCAATGTCCACTTGAGAACAAGCTACAAGAATGAGAGTAGTAACTACTTGTTGACTAAATGATCAGAAGATTGGAACTTCCTTAATCTTGCCCGAACGCAGGAGTGGAGTCTTTGTCCTTGAGATTTGTTTCTAGGCGGTCCACTTTTATTCTTCACTCTCAGTCAACTAGATTATTCTTGGATGGTGGTTGCCAGCTGTTGTAGGTTGGCATTGTGAGTGCTGATGTGGCAGAAGTTTGCAGTTTAATTCCGGGGTAGCCTCACCCTGGTTAGAGAGAAGCCATGCAGGCCCAGACTGTACTCTTAGATGCTTTAGGGTGAATGAGTATCTTGGGCACCAGGGAACAAGTAAGAGAGTGTGAAATGTATTTAGGGCAAATGTTTAGTGTAATTAAAGGAAATAGTGCATTATAAATTTCTTGGTGGGACAAAAATGTCATTTTTCATTTTTGTATTAGGGATATCATTTTAAATTATGATTATATTTGACTTGGTATTTATTATTTACTCAAAATGGTGTTCCAAAATGACATTGTTATTGCTTCTATCTGTTTTGGAGTCAGATAGCCTTATGGCTTCTTACTGTATATCATTCTTTGAAGCATGTATTTGTAATCACTCTCACAATGCCTGGCATAGTGTCTTGATTATATCATACCTAGGCTTTGGGCTAATTATTAACTAACCTTTCTGTCTTTTCCTTTGATCATTCTTTCTACAGAATAACTATCAGCTACTTTTTTCTTTAAATTATTTCCTCAAACTTTTTGTTCATCTCAGTCTGTGCCCTTTGTCCCCTCTACCGAGACAGTATTATGGCCCTAATATTCTTTGTGAATTGTTTTGGTCTCTGTACCTCCTATATGGTATAATGGAGTTATTGCCTTGCCTCCATGGAATAAGCAAGCATCTTTATCTGAAGAGTGATGAGAGATAACTGGTTTGGTGTGTGTATCCACACAAGCCATGTTTCAGTCTTTGAGAAAAAGCTCTTCTTCCTAAAGGTCAACATCTATTATTTTCTGTTTACAGAGGTGAGGTTTTCCTCTAGGTCCTCTTCTTACTTGCAAAATCTATAGCCTGAGTTTTGTCCACACTCCATATGCTTTTCCCCAGAGAAGTATAGAAGTATTAGTTTGAAAGAAGCAGCGTTTTTTTCTACTTCACTATATTGGCTTTAAGTCAAGTGCACACTCTTTTCCCACTTATTTTTGCTAATCTTCAGATGTCACTGTTTTTGTCAATATTCATGTCCAGTGTTAGACCAGAGAGGGACACAGGGCAAGTGTACTTAAGTAAGTGGTTCAGTGGTATGAATCTTAAGCTACTCCTTTCTGTAATGATGAAGTGCATGTGCACCTACATGTGTGCATGCATGCTTGTGTGTGTGTGTGTGTGTGTGTGTGTTTGTAGGAGCGTAAGAACTGGGCACAGGTTGAATAACCTTGGTCATAAGTAACAGTGAAACACATAATCTAGATAGATTACGTAAGTCTCCTTAGAACATTGTTCAGAACTGGGCCACATCTATACAAAGAGGAAGGGTGAGCTGGTGAGTCCAATTTCTACCTGCCTGTGGCGTGCTATTTTTTTTTTTTTTTGACATTGACTAGACCTAGAGCCTTACAGTGGGAACCCAGGTGAGACTTGCCTCAGAGATGATTCCAGTTCCTGCTGGGCTCAGGGGAAGAGGGAGAGAGGCCTATCCCCTACCAAGAGGACATCCTGTTTGCACATAGGGATGCTGGGAGGCCTAATTAGCCTTTTTAACCCTACATTTTTGTGACTTAAAGAAGATTCATACTAATTTGTTACTAATTAATTATAGAGAATATTCAGCTAGGTAATCTTTCAAATCTGTACTTTGAAATATTTTGCACTTATTAAGTGTTTAAATCTTTGGAGAACTAGGAATAGGTTATTTTATTCTATTGTTAAACTGTCTTTTAGAAGGCTTTTTATTTATTTTTACCACTAAATACTTCATTATGTATTTCCTAAAGACTTTTTTTTTTTTTTTAAGATTTATTTAGGGGCGCCTGGGTGGCTCAGTTGGTTAAGTGACTGCCTTTGGCTCAGATCATGATCCTGGAGACCTGGGATTGAGTCCCACATCAGGCTCCCTGCTCGGCGGGAGGCCTACTTCTCCCTCTCTCACTCCCCCTGCTTGTGTTCCCTCTCTAGCTGTGTTTCTCTCTGTCAAATAAATAAATAAAATCTTAAAAAAAAAAAGAAAGATTTATTTAGAGAGAGTGAGCACGTACATGCACATGAGTGGGGTGAGCGGCAGAACAAGAGAGAGAAGGGAAGCAGGCTCTCCCCCTGCATAGGGAGCCTGATGTGGGGCTCAGCCTCTGACCCTGAGATCATGACCTGAGCCAAAATCAAGAGTCAGAGGCTTAAGGGACTGAGCTACCCAGGATGTCCTGAGGCTGTCTGGGGGCCCTACCCTAAGTGACTTCACTGGCACAAATTCAGGTGTGATCAAAAGGGGGCTCAATGTAAACAACAAAAGACATCCCTTCATTCAGAAAATTCCAAGGGTTTGGGGAACTCTGCCAAGAACCAGGGGAAAAGACCAAATATATTTTTGTTTTGTATCACAGGCACCACAGGGGTCAGCACCTGACTAGTATTACTATGTATTTTAGAACCATGAGACGTAGAGCCAGGTGAGTTTACCTATGTTGGGGCACCTGGCTGGTTTGCTTGGTAGAGCATGCAACTCTTCTCAATCTCAAGATTGTAAGTTCGAGCCCCACATTGGGTGTGAAGCCTACTTAAAAAGAAAAAAGATATTAAGAAGAGTTTGCATATGTTTCAAAGGAGCTAACCATACAGAGTACCCAAGTAACTTGCAAAGCCAAAGTGAAAAACTTGAGTAACCATGTAATACGATGATGTTAGTATATTAAATTTTTCCTGACTCCTGAAAATAGGAGTCTATGTTACAAAATAGTAGTCATCC
Organism: Spilogale gracilis; assembly: GCA_004023965.1. Lineage (NCBI taxonomy): Eukaryota > Metazoa > Chordata > Mammalia > Carnivora > Mephitidae > Spilogale > Spilogale gracilis. The sequence goes on along the minus strand of PITA01014957.1, from coordinate 2,707 downwards.
ATTAGAACTTTTATTTGTAGTTGATGCTAATTTAGGAAAAACCATAGTATGCCATCTGCATACTACGTGGTTGTAACTATTTTAAAGTGCATGACAATTGAGAATCTAAAGTTATCAATATTAACTCAGAAAATTGTGGTTATTATTTGTATTATAGAAGTATTTTGTAAAGTTCCTGTTACAGTCTTATTTTTAAAAGCTAGGTTGCCTTGGTTGCTCAGTTGGTTAAGCATCTGCCTTAGGCTCAGGTCATGATCTCAGGGTCCTGGGATCGAGCCTCACATCAGGCTCATACTCAGTGGGGAGTCTGCTACTCCCTTTCATTCTCCCTCTCTCTCAAAAATAAATAAAATCTTTAAAAAAATAAATAAGCTTTAATTTGTCAAAATGCTACTGGCACAGAGCTTTTCAGGATTGTGACTATTGGATAGGGTGACTAGATTCAGAGAAGTCTTCACCCAAGTTTGTGTGAATGTTTGCAGGGTTGTGAAGGACAAATCATCCCCTCTCTGCTCAGCTTGTGTTTGTCTGGGTTTGTAGGCATCCAGCCTGAGCATCATGACTCAGTGATAGAACTCTTAGGAGAAGGGAAGAGTATCAGGAGCTTGGGCTTTGGGAAGAGACTAGTAAGAGGCTCATAGGAGTGGTTGTAGTGGGAGTTGGAGGGATGGAACACCAGCCATGATTTGACTTCTCTCCAAGCCTCTTCAGTCTTACCATCTAGTAGATGAACCCAACCTGCTTTTAGGCTGATCTGGACTTAGTGCTGCCTTGGGCTTCAGGAAATCTAGGGAAAGTAGGCCAAACATGCCCCTCCCTTGTAGGCCCACATTTCTCTTATCTCCACTTTAAGAATTGAGAGCTGGGTGGAAAGAGATACAGGGCTCACAAGTTGAATGGTAACATATTTAGCCAAAATTGGTTTTACTCTTGCTTCCTCCTCAGTATTCAGCATTCCTGGGACCTTACTTTCTTCTTCTTCTTTTTTCTTTTAATCACCCTCACATATATTGATGGTTTAAAATGTTTATGTGACATACACGTGTGTGTGTGTTTTGATAGAAAGAGAATTTTTCAGAGCCCAGGTCCCTCTGGGCAGCAGTGGCTATATCATCTAGTCTTCTCACAGCCAAAGCTGTCACCCCTGACTTAGCTCATATCTTCTCACTCAATTGTCACTCTCCGTCCCCCTCTTTTCCCCGCTGACTCCATGGAGAATGAAATGAGTCTTTAATTTACTTCCCTCAGCAGTGGCCTTGTCGAGTTTTATTCCTACTTACCAAAATGCCAGGGACTGACCCTACAGGGATATGCTGCTCAGTGACCTCTTGGGTAATGGACCTAAGTCAGTGGAGCTTTGGGGGCAAACACAGGGAACCTCAGCCCTTGGCCATTTTAGAGGGCATGTGGATAGCAGAGATTCAGTAATAAAAGTAAAAATTTGACTTTGCAAATATAATATTAACTTCAGTCACTGAGAAAGTTTGCCCTTGATGGTTAATTACATTTATAAAATAACCTGTGTATATCATTAATAGATTAATCTTGTACTTTTTATTTGAATATAGCATGGAACTGTTTAAATATTTTGTTTATGTAATGTGGTTCTGTTTATTACATTTTTGTTAAATGCTAGTTGTTTTTTTTTTTAAAGATTTTACTTATTTATTTGACAGAGTGAAACACAGCTAGAGAGGGAACACAAGCAGAGGGACTGAGAGCAGGAGAAGCAGCCTTCCTGCTGAGCAGGGATCCCGATGTGGGGCTCTATCCCAGGTCTCCAGGATCATGACCTGAGCCGAAAGCAGTCGCCCAACCAACTGAACCACCCAGATGCTCCAAAGTGCTAGTTTTTCCTTATGATACCTGAAAATAGGGACTCTAAGACCATAGATCTCCAACTTTTTGGTCTTAAATCCTTTTATACTTTAAAAATTATTGAAGATCCCAAAAAGGTTTTGTTCATATGGTCTATAATGGTCAATAGTCACTGTATTAGAAATTTAAAAATACCGATTTCTTTAAAAAATAATAAACTCATTGTATATTAACATAAATAATTTTTAATGAAAAGTGGCTATATTTTCCAAAATGAAAAAATTAGAAGAGTAGAATTGTTTTACACATTTGAAAATTTGAAAATGTCTGATTGAAGAGAGACAGATTCTCAAATCTGCTTCTGCCTGTTGTGACTTACTGTTTTGTTGACTTACTGTATTGTTAAAGTAGATGAAGAATGGAAAAGGGAGGAATGTTTTAGCCGCCTTTTCAGATAATTATGGGTATTCTTTGATCTGTACCAAAACTCTGACATGTGGTAACTTCTTCAAGATTAATTGTAATATGGAATTTGAAACTATATCAGAGAACTTTTTGTATTCTGTTACATTAAAATCCATTAGTCTATCTTGCACTTTGAATGGCTCTTTAACCCAAGCATGATTTTGACTTTGTGGCTTCCTTGAAAAGGTCTTGAGGATACCAGGGGTTGCTGGACCACCCTTTGGGAACTGCTGTTATAGAATCTGGAAGGGATTTTGAAGATAAATTCTGGTCTGTATAGTGTATGTCTGTATACTTGGCTAGTATAAGAAGGGTAATGGAAGCTGAGGGAGAACTGATTTGACCAAGGTCATGCAGCCAGTTTCCCACAGAGCTGTGGCTAGAATTTAGGTTTCTTTTTTTTTTTTTTTTTTTTTTTTTTTTT
>PITA01014956.1:0-51862 GCA_004023965.1 Spilogale gracilis | reverse complement strand
TTTCTCTGTCTCTAGCAACTCAATTTGTGTTGATCATTTTTGCCTGAATCCAACAAAAATAAAACTGGAATTTCAGGTGCCCAGTCTTGGGGAAAATAAGACTTTATAGAATTAAAAAAAAAACCACTCTGGTTTATTATTTTTAAAAGTTAGAAAACTCATTAAGGTACACTGTGATTCATTTAATCCTAATTGTGATGCATAAAAGGAACACAAGAATTTTAAAAAGCCCTATGGGCTGTGTGCCCAAAATGTGTCTCAACTTTCATGTGTATACTCCTGGTTTGTTTTTTTCATGGCTGTAATGGAAACTATGTATGGAAAATATTCCCATTATCCTGTTAGAACTGGTGGGAGCTTGAAATAGAACAGTAACCTCAATGTTTGTTTCTATGGGAGTGAGGAAAAATTAGAAAGAATTTTTTTTAGTGCAATTATTGCCAGCACTGTCTTGTACATCATTTCTAGCAAAGTGCTTTAGAAACGACTACCTAAACAGCTTATATTTTACCAACACAGGTTGGTGAAAAATAAATGATAAAATGAAAGGAAGAAAAAAACATTTCAACAGGAAGCCTACTTTCAGAGTCTTACAGGATAGCAGGAACAGCTTTCTACTCCTCTACAGAGAAAATAGCACAAGCGGCACTAGCCAAACAAATTAGCAAAGATTCAGTAACTGACATTTTGTACAGTATCATGAATTTTTGTTTTATTGAATGTAGCAAAACAGATTTAATAATATATATCACATTAATACCTTTTATGTTCAACCTTATTTGTAAATACCTATTAAAGATCATCATCCTCAAACCTAAGTACAAATATTGTAACTGGCACAAGAATCAGTTGGCCGAGCTCTTATGAGCACCATTACTAAATGGCACTTCTAGTTACCCCGTGGATCAAGCAAATAAATGAAAATCTATCTCTGTCCAATTATCATCCTACTTACCGCACTGTATCTTATTTGTCTGTTTAGTTATGTCTTTTCCATTGGAGGCTAAATTCTTTGAAGAAAGGGAATCTATCCCATTGTTTTATATCCCTAGCACCTGGCATTTTGCAGGCACTGATATTTCTGTATTATTTGAATTTTAGAATAAGAATGCATGTACTCAAGATAAAAATTATTTTGTGTGAAACTAAACACCTAGCCTTTGCCGTGATTTCATTTGAGTCAGAACCAAAGGTGTAAGGTCCCCATGGGGCCACAGCCTTAAAAAGCACCCTTAATCACTGACTGAAATCTGAAGGCTCTTGAGGCTCACAGAAGGAAATAACTTGCCCAAGCCTCAGCATTTTTTAATGGCGGATTTAAGCCTCTAGTTCAAGTCTGTCCAATGTCCAGAGCCTATGGTCGTTTCACATCCCAGCCTGTCCTGATGCAAATTCAGATAGGCCCGGCATATGTGTTCCTCTCTTCCTTTTACCAGTTTCTTCATCGATTTACTACCCCACCATGGGTCATTTTCTCTTTATTAAAAAATGCTATAATATTTTATATATATAGATAATGGCACTTAATAAAAATCTATACTTATTTAATGATTTCAGCAAGAGAAATCTAATACATAGTGAGAACTGCGCTGGGAAGAATAAAGTATGAATGTAATTTTAAAAGAGAATGAATGACCCATGTAGTTCTTTTCCAAATTCTGTGAAATGCTACAAATAAATCTATGGATTTTTATGAGGAACACATAAAATACCAAGGTTTACTTCCAGGATGTTAACAGTAAGTCATCAAAAGGGGAAATTTTGTTATGTCTTATTCACAACAATAATCTCTACGTAATTTTGGCTATAAATGTCAGCCAGAAGACAAACAAAAAACAAAATACGGATATGAAAAACCTACTTATGTCTTCCCAAATAATTTTAACTACAATTGACTTATCAGGTTTCCTGCACCCTCAGCACCGTCAGTAAACCTACATGTAAAATGAATATTTCTCTTTTGTTCGATGGAATCACAGAAACACACAATAACAAATATATCACACAGTATTACATAAAACCTCAAAAATGAATATCAGTGAATAAAAACCATTAAATATAAATATATTTTTATAGCAGACATTTGAAAACATTTCTCTCAGATTAGAATCACTTATTAAGCTGCTACTGAAAGACAAACAACTTTAATTTTCTTTATAACATTATCTTTTGGCACTTCTGCCATATGCCACGGGAAAAATCTTCTGTTTACTAATCAAATAAAAAAATTTTATTTCCAAAATCTAAGAGGAATGCATGTACAGGTCAGAGAGACTTTTAGTCTTGATTTGAGAAGACCAAAATAAAGTAAAAAACCATTTATGCCGGTCACCTTGGGAGATAAAAAAGTATAATGAAAAAACAAAGATGTGTAAAATTGACAGAAATCAGTTTTAAACATTCTAAATACCAAATGTGGAGTCTTAAAGTGCTTTTTGCATTTTTAGTAATAACCAAATGCAAAAAAGTCACTCAACGTAGTACTCACCCTTCACTTAAGTTCCCAGGTAAGCACAAACATACAAAGAAGAAAACAGTTAACTACATAGTTCATTTATTTTAAAAATAGGGAATAAGCAAAAGACAAGTTTGTATGTGGTCTCAGCCAATTCAGAAAAGAAATATGACAAGCATAAAATGATTTTAAAGGAGAAACATTATGCTCAAAGGTAATTCAAAACAGAAGATCACTGGATTTCGATTTCCCTACCCTTAGAAATGTGTGTACAAAGCTGTTTTCCAAAAATAGTTTACAGCAGCCACAAGGGGGCGAATGTAGACCTTAAGTTAGGGCTAATGACATTCATCCCAGAAGGCTGCTTTTTCTGGTGACTGTGGTACTGGCAGATGTACCACAGGGAAAGTGTGGCTTTCTGCAGGGTGCGGGGGACCCTGAAGGGACAAGAATACAGAGAAACTGACTTTTCACCGAGCATTCTGTGTTGCCTTGCCGAGGCAGAGGCTTTAAGTCCTGAGGATACATGTCTTTCCTTCGCCAATGAGGTCCCTCTACCACAGGGGCAGGGACATTTTTAGGCTTCCTGCCTCCTTTTGCTTAAATCCTACACAACCCCTATGGCTTCTCAGATATTCCAATACAGGGTAGCCCCAGCAATGCCTGGAAGTGGGCATCTTAAATGCACGCCCATGTCAATGCCCTCTCGTTTCTTTTTATGTGACATCAATCTATCCATGAAAGTCTGACCATCCATGGCCACCATGAAGTAGGGATAAACCTTGCACTTGGGCTGTGGTCACAGTCTTAACAGAGCCCCAGAGGTCCTGCCACGCATCCAACCGAACAGTTCCACCAAAACCGCCTCAGAGATTCCTACATTGTTGTCCATTGACGAAACTTTAAAACATGCAACAGTTTTTATACTGACTTGGAAAAGGTGACCAAAATGACACTTAGTTGATGAAACAACCAGCAACAAATAACATCAGGACCCGAAAAAAGATTCTGGGCAAACACTGAGATAGAAAAAAAACAGAAAGGAGTTACTTCTTGATGGTTGTTATCACAGGCCAAATCCATGGTCAGCTTACAGCCCTGCAATGATCAGTTCATAGGTTGTTTCTGTTAACTTCTACTGTCAATCTAAATGAAATAAACATAAAGCGGGGACCAAGAGACAGATTTCAAACTGACTCTGTAGAAACAGTTACAGGTGGAGATAATGAAGTATAAAATTGTCCCTGAACTTTAGAATCAGAAAACCTACCTAACCCACATATTGGGGGGGGTGGGGGGTGGGGATGTCCATAATACAGGGTACTGCATGATTAAGGAAGGCTTAAAGAGACAGCCCTCCCAAGATGGGTAAGATTTACACACACACAGACAAGGATGGTAGGCATCCAAGACAAGCGGAATTATAATTTGAGCAAGGTGCAAAGACTAGAAAGCACTGGCTCCTGTGAATAGACAAGTTTGATACTTGCTAGAGAGAAGAAACAGAGCCTGCCGTTTTGCATGCAGTGAGGAAAAATAGTAAAAAAAAAAAAAAAAAAGTATGTGCCCAAGCACAAAGGTATGCAAATCCAGTAAACCTGCACTTATTGCTGATTGATCACTATTTACTCTATAAGAAAGATTGCTGAGCAAAATGTCGGCAGCATGCCATGCTGAGTGCTTCAAGTGAGGAGAGTCTAAAATGCAGAAACTACACTTGCAGGCTTTGCTTTTTTCACAACAGTGTCAGTAATGTAACAATGTTCAAGGCTACCTGTGAAAGCGTGCTAGTTTTACTCATGCCCAATGATAACAGCCTCAATTTTTAAACATGAACAACTCTTTTTCAGCATATTGTGAATCCTCTGTAAGGGAAAGTATGTACACCAGCAAGTTCAGGCAACCTAATACAAACTACTAATTTGCTAAATTAGCCGGCAGATAGATTAGCCTCTACATGGGGTCACACTGTGTAATCAGATGGGATTTTTGAGGGAACCTAGAAGAATTACAATAAAGCATACCCTAAAACTGTAGGAGTAAAAGTGGTACCATGACACATCTCATTCTTATAAAGAACGACTGCAGCATTTTTTCATCTTATTTAGAATTATACAACTAATGCGTACTTGTTTCCGGGTTTCTTTCCTTCTAATGTATTTAGATGTTGTTCAAGGGTCTCCATAAGACTGCTGGGAGCCTACAATAAGAAAGTAAAAATAAATGTCTGCATTGCTTTCTTTCATAGTAAGTACACTGGAACGAGACTGTAACTTTGTATAATGGACTTCTGTGGGTGGACCCCACTATAGACGTGAGATAATTTCATGTCAGGTTCTGTTGGCACTTAAATATTTAAATCCCATGGAATCTCAGACAGGCCCGTCTTACATACAGTGACCTCCACTGTGCAGCCGATGGCTCTACAGTGTGGTTTCAGTGTACAGATTACATTGGATAGACTTTTTCTATGGCATTACTTGTATGCAGTAAACTCAAATCAAGTCTACTGCATATTTTCACAAGACCACATGAAAAAGGAATGGGTTTTTGTATCCAAGTGAAAAAAATATAAGTGCCCAAATACAAACTTACATTAAGTCTGAAAATATAGTAAAATCTCACTTATCTGTGTATGTGACTGAAATGTTGGGAAAAATTGCTACAATAATAACAGTTGCAGGGGTCTAAGTGACAGTTGTGGAGAAAAAGATACATTTTAATAGTCAAAAACAATTAAGATTTTCTTATTATTGAGCTATTTGATTTACATACATAATAAAATAAATACTTCAGCAAAGGTGGTACTGTTAAACTACTGTGTATTAGAAGATAATATATTTCAACTCTTTTACTAAAAGGTACCTGAATGCTTGTTTTTTTTATTAACATTTTAGGCAATACAAAGCAATGGCATTTTACTGTATATTTGAAAGAGAAATAATAAGTTATACATATATTCCACCCCAACTATTCCTCAAGCATTAGAAATTTAATGTCATCTTAAAATAACTGTAACCTAAATTAGACCTTAACAGCAGTGTAAGCATTCCATGAATGAAAATATTTAAGTACATTTATAGATACATTTAATGCTAACAATTATCCTTCAAATTAATAATTAACTTTGAAGACCTTTATGCTAACTGCTACAATAGCTCACAGAATTCAAGGAAATTCATATAACTACACATTTTAAATTGTACCTATAATGACAAAATCAAATAGAATTTGAAAATCCTTATTAAGAATTTTTAATTTTAAAAGTTCAGGATATTTAATATCATTCTGCACTTCACTAACAGATTCATGAGCCATACTAACAATTGTGTGATTATTATACATGTAATTGTATGATTATTATAAATATAAATTACTAAGTGAACAAAAATTTTAACTTGTTTGAAATGAAGGAGGTAGGGTAGAAAGAGTCAGACCTACGAGCATTATCTAAAAAGTTATGGCCTATACAGTAGAAAAAGTAATGATTATGGGGGATATAATAAATTCAGAAAGTCCCACGAGTTAGAATTTAAAAATATAGCTCAGGTGAAAATAGACTTACTCAACATAGTCCAATAAACTGCAACTAAAAGTATGCTTCTAAGTTGTAAAAAAATAAATGTTTAAGAGACGAGGAAATTTTTTCTCCATAGAACAAATAGTATACTATAAAGATGTAGTCATCAAATAAATGGAATATGTACTGTATTCTTAAAAGCAAAAAAAGTAGAAAAGGCTGCACAATTATTAGGTGAACTAATTACTGATAACTTCAAAATTATCATGCTAATTGTCACAATAATAATTACTATAATTGTCATAATAATGAAGCTTAGGAAGCTTGGACATATAATCTCAAAATTTTCCTATTTCCTTTTTTTTTACTGGGACATAGTAAGCAAAAAAATATCTCAAGCCACAGAACCTCTCTCCAGTTAAAAGGCATAGTTCCTCTAAATATTAAATGCAATGTAACGAAAATGTGATTCCATTTTAATGTTGTTTAAAAGGACAAATGCTACTTAAAGTCACAAAACAGAACACAGGATAACAAAGAGGTGATGTTTTCTCTTATAATTTTCCTTAGTTATCTTAAGAACAAACAAACCCAAAACCAGGAAGACAGTTTGCAATTTCATTATTTTTACAAGGTTTCTTAATAATTTGTGGATGAAAAGTTTAAAATAAAGTAGCAGTCACAAAAATAACAATAGTTGAAAAAAAATCTTACCATGAGCACAGACTACAAAATAGACTTTTGTCTTTAAGGGGAGTTGTTTTATGATAAATTGCACATAAAATTAAGTTTAGGGCATTTCATCTTAAAGATTTAAAGATGCTTCATCACTTATATTTCTTATAAGGACATGTTAAATATAATAGAAATAAATTCCTCAAATACTTTGGAGGAAAAAAAAACCCTAATTTGATAGTAACGTTACAAATGTAGGAATACTGGCTGCCCTCTAACTCTATGGCACCGAGTTCATCTTGGCATGTAGTAGACAAATAAGAAAAACTGTCTTAAATTTCCAACAAGCAAAACTTTGAGAATGCCCCTGCTGTTGTAAAAAAGGAACTTAAAAGAACAAACTATAATTAGCAAGATCTTTAGTTGCTTATTTTTTAGAATGCCCAAGGCAATAGACCAGTTGGATGGAAACACCAACCCAAAATTTCAGGAAAGCTAACAGATAACATCAATGTATCATGCTTCCTGATTCATCAGTGGTACAGGTTTTTTTAAAAACCTTTTCTTTACCCATAGTTTTCAGATCAACCAGAATTCCTAACATCAAAACGTAAGCTGTTTTTCATAAAAGGAGGTATTTTAAATTTGGAACGTGTGCACACGCATGCACGTGTGCACACACCCACCCACCCACGCCAAACAGGAAATGGTATTTTGAAAATCTTTATCCTTGAACAAATTCAAAGCTGACTGTGAGTCCGGGATCCAAAGGGAAGCATCCATCCACAATTTACATGGGGGGGAAAAAAAAGCAACAAAACGATCCTTCGAAATTTTGATCATTAGATCTAAGAAAGCATTTGAAAGTGCTGAGAAATATTTCAGTTTTGATATCATATTCCACTTCTCATGCAACACAGCACTTTTGAATGATCTGTTAAAAATTCACTGATGTTCATAAATCATTTAAATGTAATCATAATAATATGATATGCAGAATTATTTAAAGAGCTACTGATGACCACAATGGTATCTGTATTGTATATTTTCCAACCAAAAATGATGTCGATTAAATTCCTCTTCTCTGCCTTGTTGCAAGAGGAATTTTCATCTTTTTTTTTTCCTCAGTGGCAAGCAGCCTACTCTTACTCCCAGATGCTAAGCAGCCTCCTGGTCTCCACCTCCACATTAACCCTCATCAATGTTGGGTATTTTGGTTCATTGTCACAGCTAGATTCAGTGGCCATGGTGGACACAGAGGACCTGGCAGAGAGCAGAGACTAGGGGCTAATCTCAAAGGTGTTAAACTGAGTTCAACCCATCTCTAGATTAATCCTGGTCCAACACTATCTAAAGGACTAACCCTGGAACAGCTCACATTCCAGCTTAGACCTAATCACACTGTCATAGTGAGTCTAAATTGCCAGATCAATGAAAAGCCTCCACTAGCCCTGTGGAAGGAGCTCTGAATAAGAATTAGGGAGAGTGTTTAGTTCTGTCACTCATAATCCCAACAGAAATCAGAATTTGGTTACTTATTAAGAAATTCCAAGCACAAAATACTTTTGTACTGAGATTTAAATATATGCTGGAGAAATGAACTAGAGAATTTTTGTGTATATGAGGAGGTAGTTTTAAAATAAATGTTAACATGGAAGTTTATGTGACTCTTAAGGTCAAAAAAGAAAAGCAGAGAGAAGAATGATATTAGATTCTAATGAGTATCACAGAATACCCAGGGCAAGATTTTACCTTCTTTAATATTGGATTTCTGTTTCTCCAATTATGATAACACAACATATACCATTAAATAGTGTATCTCTCAACTACTTCTTCAGAGAAGATGATTCTCTAAATTATAATGAATACAGTAACATTCAAAATTAAACCCAAGTTGATGAGACTTTCTTTCAATGACATATTACAATTTTCTAGGAAAGGAAGGAAGGGAGGGAGGGAGGGAGGGAGGGAGGGAGGAAGGAAGGAAGAAAGAAAGAAAGAAAGAAACAAAGAAACAAAGAAACAAAGAAAGAAGAAAAAACAAACAAGCAGGGGCTGAACTCATGACCCTGAGATCAAGACCTGGGATGAAATGAAGAGTCTGACACTTAACCAACTGGGCCTCCCATGTGCCCAAAACAAAAACAAAAAATATATAAATTTTAAGCATTATTTTAAACTTTTCTTTTTCTCTTTCAGATATTATACAAACTGAGACAAATGAGGACCTATTTTCTTCTTAACTGAGAGCCTTTCTGATAGTTTTACTTTTATTCCACAGTACGAGCAGTCTATATAGTTGAAATAAGATGATTTATCATTTCTAAAAGCTACTTATTGAGCAAAATATTTTAATATCTACCTTTCTTAGGTTAACAGGTATTATTTACCTAGGTTATGTTAAAAAATTTCATAAATCTGTATCTAATAAAGAGATTTTTAATAGTACTTTGCGCACACTTAATATGTAAGCCATATCCAAAATGATACTAACATCTTATTTAGGTATGTACCTGATCAAAGAACACTGTCTTCTCACCATAGAAAAATATTTTAAATTAATATTCTGTCTACTAGAAACAGTTCTCTCCCAACTTTTAAAGCCAAAAATACAATGCCATCATATTCTGAATTATTCTCTGAATTTTATTTATGAAAAATTATTGGTATTTACTTGGCATTATAATAATATAAATACAGAGGCCATTACTTTGGGGTTCTCTAATTTTTAATAAAAATCTAAGGTTAATATTAATTCAAATATAGAAACGTTTCATGGGAATACGAAGATAGTCAATCATTATATGCACTTTGATGCTATTAAAAAGGGGGTCATCTGGAGTGCCTGTGTGGCTCAGTTGGTTAAGTGACTGCCTTCAGCTCAGGTCATGATCCCGGAGTCCCGGGATCGAGCCCCGCATCGGGCTCGCTCCCTGCTCGGCAGGAAGCCTGTTTCTCCCTCTCTCACTCTCGCTGCTTGTGTTCCCTCTCTGGCTGTGTTTCTATCAAATAAACAAATAAAATCTTTAGAAAGAAAAGGGGGGGGTCATCTTTTATTATGACAATTTTCTCTATTACAATGACTCTTTTTATTTACAAAGACAGAAACCTCATACATTCATTACTGGTATGTAAGATAGAAGCTCTATATTCTCTTTTATCATCTTACAATTTCTAGTTAAAGGACATGTTTGGGATAGAAATTTATCACAACAGAGTAAAGAGCTGATTAAATATAAAAACAGTTCCTGCCAGTTATGAGAAAAGTCACACAGTAATCCTGCCCACGTGAATGGTTCTTGATCCTACATTTTAGGAGCCCTACAATGCACCTCTTTTGACAGGTAAAGGATTGATGTGAAAGTGCTACTACTGTTTTTGCTTACTAGATGGTCCCCAGAAAAACCACTTTATTTACCACTACGACTTTTTTTTTAAAAAAGCTTCTTTTAGAGTAGAAATTCCTCTAATTCATAGGGAGATAAGAATCAGTGCAATAGAACTATGATCTGTGATAGCAAAGTGTTCCTTTTTCATGCCCCTGCTTCATACCTGGGAAATACTGAAAACTGGGAGAAGAGAAACATTTCAAGTGTTCCAACTACATGCCTACCAACAGTCACTGTTCATAGACAAAGCACTTTTTAAATATTATTTAAGGTTTAATTTTGAATCAAGTTCAAGAATGAAAAGATGGTGTCAAAACAGTAAACTCAGTTGCCTTTAAAGAAAAAACTATGTTATGAGGGCAGGTAAATCTTGTATTAACTCCAGAAACACAGTCAATAGCTGGAAAAAAATATGCAAGCTAGAATAATTTCCTTGGTTGACCCAAATTTAAAATGCATTAAATGCTTACAAGACTATGCCCAGGTAAGATCTTTTATGGAAAACTATGGAGTAATAATTTCATGCATATTGCACTTTTGACTCAGAGAATCACTTACCTGTGTGAGGTCAGGAATGTCACCTTTATCAATGCCAACTTGCTGTGAATTAAAAAAAATAAAGTAATTAATGGGGACTTTTAAAAATTAATTTCTTTGCACTTAACAGATTACCCACAAAATTAGTTAAAACCACAGCTCAACCGCGGTATAATAGAACTGTCAATCTCACTTTGAAAATACACTTTGCGTAGTTTTCCACTCAATATAATAGAGCAACGGTTTTGTTCATGTAATTAGATATAATAAATGTACAGAATTTTACTAGAACCCCAAAACAGACTTAAGAAATTGAAGTATAAAATTTAAGGTTTCCTCCATGGCTAATGGCAGCAAAAAGGTAAAACAAATCAAAACAAAGAAATGCTTAGCCTAAATTTAAATTGTTATAAATCCTCAGTAAATCCTCTGGACAGGGATGTTCATTTAGTTTCAGTAACTTGTTCAGGGTTTAGTGTCCACCCTTCTTTCCAAAGAGAGAACCGTTTCATTTGTTTCTTACATATCCTTCCACACATATATACTGAGCTTAAATTTTTCATTTAAAAGCATATCTCAGACCTATATGCATATTAACACACAGAGTTTCCTTATTTTACAAACAGCTTCTTTTCCTGTGACTTATTTATTTAACAAGTCATGTATGAACGAGCACTGAAGGGATGCCCTCTCACAGAGCACTGTGCACCTGAGTGGACACAGCTGTAGGATACATGTGATGAGTGGAATTACCTGGTCAAAGCATAGTGAATTTTTAGTGTTCGTCACTTGGGGAAGGGAAGCAATGGAGGGAGGAAAAGAAGAGAGGGGATAGCAAGCAAGAAAGAGCACAAATATGGGAATACATTTATATATTGAAATGAAGTGCTTTGCTTATGTTGATGGAACTGCAGAAGCAAATACATGAAGTGTAAGTGTTGGGCTCCTACAAAGACAGTAAGGCAAACTAGAGATGGGAAAATCCACTTGTTTGACAAACACTCTTAGCTAAGTTCTCTCTGTCTACAGCAGGGTTTCTCAGCCTTGGCACCATTCATGTTTTAGGATGATAATTCTTTGATAGGGTCTTGTGCAGTGTAGGATATTAGCAACATCTTTGTCTACCTGCTGGATGCCAGCAGACACTTCCTTCCTCCAGTTGTGACAACCAAAAATATCTCCAGACACTGGGTGCTGGGGAGGAGAGGGGAACAAAATTGCCCAGCGTGGAGAACCACTGATGTAGCGCACTGACCCTCATCCTCCACTCTGGGAGAGGTAAAGACATTACCTGCTAATGACTGAACTCTAGCTTTAGGGAAGCTATCATCGTTTCCCTAAATTCACTTAACTGTTATAAATTACGGAAATTATAAATGAAGATAACTTCATTCCATTCATTTCAATATTTTAGTACCTCTTTAGGTGATCCATTAAAAATATTAATATGAATGAAGTCAGTACTTTTGAAATTAAAGTATTACGGATCTTTAATATTAGGATCATCTTGATAAAAGGTTATGTGTTTCTCTTAAATAGTTAATGGAACTTTCTTGAACAGGAAGACATAATTTAAGAATTCTTTCTTGACACTGCTATTTTCACTAACCTGAACTTCTGAACCATAATATAATTGGAGGCTTGAGCTGAGGTGTGATTGTATTACAGAAATCTCATCACTTTCTGTCTGCAAATATTCTGGGAGACATAACTCCTACGACTTGGTATTTATCTTAGAATAGCAAAGTAAGAATAACTTAGTTCTATAAAAAGGAAAGTGTGTTTAGCAGAAATGCCTATTACCTATAAAATAACCATTTTACAAAGTTTCAGTTGTCTGCTTTAGGAGACACTTCATTGTAAGACTTCAAAACATGCTAAGTTTTCTACACTTCAAGCAATTCCTCTGGGAAATTTGAATATTTCCATGGAAGTTGTTCAATTACTCTATGTTTCTTTTAACATTCCAGACAATTTATTAACATTTGCCAAATAGCCAATATATATAGTTGTATTTTAAAATGGCAATCTGGAAGTCTTCTACACATTCTGGAACTCAACCAAAATCAAACACTTGGAAGCTAAAGACGATCCTACTCAAGAATATGTGGATCAACCAAGAAATCAAAGAAGAACTGAAATACTTCATGGAAACCAATGAGAATGAAGATACATCGATCCAAAACCTATGGGATACAGCAAAGGCAGTCCTAAGGGGGAAATTCATAGCCATCCAAGCCTCACTCAAAAAAATTGAAAAATCCCAAATACACCAACTCTCATTACACCTTAAAGAACTGGAAAATCAACAAAAATTAAACCAACCCCCCACACAAGGTGGGAAATAATAAGGGTTAGAGCAGAGATGAATGAATCAGAAATTAGAGATACAGTAGAACGCATCAACGAAACTAGAAGCTGGTTCTTTGAAAGAATCAGTAAGATCGATAAACCATTGGCCAAACTAATCCAAAAGAAAAGGGAGAAGACCCAAATTAATAAAATCATGAATGAAAGGGGAGAGATCATGACTTACACCAAGGAAATAGAAACAATCATCAAAAATTACTATCAACAATTATATGCCAATATGTTTAACAATCTAGAAGAGATGGATACATTCCAAGAAACCTATAAACTACCAAGACTGAAACAGGAAGACATTGACAATCTGAATAGACCTATATCTAGTAATGAGATTGAAGCAGTGATCAAAAACCTCCCCCAAAACAAGAGTCCAGGACCAGATGGATTCCCTGGGGAATTCTACCAAACATTCAAAGAAGAAATAACACCTATTCTCCTGAAGCTCGTTCAAAAAATAGAAACGGAAGGAAAACTTCCAGACTCTTTCTATGAAGCCAGCATTACTCTAATCCCCACACCAGACAAAGACCTCTTCAGGAAAATGGTACCAATTACAGGGTAGCTATTGGATCTGAGTCCATTCATATGTACACCACACAAGAGCTGTTTGGTACAGAAAGAAGCTTTGTACATTTCTTAAGAAATTTCTGTATTTACCAATACAAACCACTCAACACTGGTATTCAAACAATTAATGACTAAATTATGAGCCATGTAATTTAAATAAAGAAAACACAAACGGTTATTGTTAGCCCATTGTGGGTCAGTGTCTATTCTATTAAAAATAGTTTTATAAATTGGTATCATTCTATAAAAAAGTCTTAGTCACAGTGTTCAAATAAAAGTAGAGTATTTGTATTCAGTTATTTAGACTCTCAAAATGACATCTAATTTCTGTGTACTTCCTTCTCAACAGCCTAAAATGGGCCCATGCTAACATGAGGTGATCAAGAAATAACATTTTACATCTAAACATAGAATGAGTTATTAAATAAGTACCACCTGTCTCATGAAGACCTTGGATCTAGCCTTAAGGCGCTGATGAGGGAAATGTTTATCTCAACTGTCACATGTCCAGCTCCTTACTTATCTAATACATGCAGTAAGAGATGGGGGAACTGGGCAGCAGGTGCACGAGGGATTAATGGAACAATGAAAGGATCTTCTGCTCTGAATGCTTATGCATAATTGATCTTTCCACAGAAAAAGCCCAGGCAAATTTTACTAGATTAGAATGATAACTAAGGTTCAACCATAGGAAAATCTTATGAAATATAAAAAGTAAAACTGTGTAGCAGCCAAAGCAAAAGTTTCAAGCAATTCTATCCTTTCTTAAAGACAAACCAACATCAATAAACCCATGAGAAATACACATGAACATGCTTTAATGTATATGTAATTCCTATAAACTATTCTTTACCCTTTGTTTCCCATACTATATAGTAAAAAAAAGACTTTTATTCTGATTACGAACTATATGGACCAAAGGTCAAGAGGCAGCATTTTGTAGTATCAGTCTCCTAATTTGAATGTGGTAATTATTATTCCTGTGAATAAATGAAGTTTGAAAGATAATGTGCAGACTAGAGTGCTTTTGGAATTGTGTGTATAAAATTCTTGTTCTTGCGCTATATTCTCAAAATGGCAAAAATAGCAAAAACATGGCATGAACATCCCAGGCCCAAGGCCTTGTATGCTTGCCGTTGGGCTTCCGCACACCTCACACGTGGCACTCCAGTCAGCTTGACAATTTGTTCACTAACAACGTAAAATAAGAATCAACTGGCCAACCTGTGAAAGGACTGTAACAACATCATCATAACTTCCAAATATCAGTATGAATCAATAACTGGATTTCCTAAATGGAAATACCAACTGTACCGTTACAGACATCCTGAAGAAACAATTTATAAACTTCATACAATTAATTATACTTCAATTTTTTTCATTGTATTTAAATCACTGACAAAATAAGGTCATATTTATGATTTCTACACACTAAGAACAATAAATGGGTTTCCTTAAGGGCTTTTTTTTTTTCAGGGTTCAATAAAAAGGAAACCCTTCCTTATGATCAAAGATTAAGTGGAGAGGAGGGATGAACAACCTTGCAAAGCTGAGAATCTGCTCAGTACCCATGAAACTTGTATTTCAAGAACGATCACCTAATCCGGATGCAGTAGTGTAGAGTACAGTTCTGAGTGACAAGCTGGGAAGAGATACCTCTGAGATCACTTCCAACCCTAACACACTGGGGCTCTGGGCCAGAATGTCTTGCCAGATTATAAGCCCTATTATTGACTCCAGATACATAAGTTAATATTCTTATATTCCCAACACAAATTATTACTTACCTCTGCAACTTTGAGAAATTCAGATACTCGTGTCATTCTAGTTAGAAATCGTTTATAAATTTCTAGGGCATCTTTACATTGTCCTTTCTTCATTTCAAAAAACTTTTCTGGAAGAGATAGATAGGCATTTTGAAAAGATTATTATATTCAATTTTTTTCAAAGCTTAATACTATTAATTAAAACTTAAATGAATGTTTGGATCAAAACACTAGACACTAAAACCTCTATGAGGTTCTAAAGCACCTAAATAAGGGGGGCCAGTGAAGTTTAAGAACAGTGTTAGGTTCTAGGTGTCTCAAATGGAAGCATTTAGATACTGAAAGCACACGTAACATAGAACATATGAAGTGTCACAAGTTAAACTCAGGATCCATATATCCTAGTACCCTGCTTTAGAAAATAGCATCAAATACTTGCTGATAATCTCAAAAGTTATGACTGCATTCTACAGCATCATTACTTTCTCACTAGTTCACTGTAAACCAATAAACTATATATCATAAAGCAATAAATTTCTCCAAGTTAAAGAATTGGTTAAATTGTCTACACTCTGTAGAAATGATTTTTTCAAACATTATAATGTGTCTCTTAGCTATAAAGCAGTGCAATTTTGTGAAAAATATCTGGTTTACCAAACTCAACATGGCTTTCTAGTCCAGAATTTACCCTGTTTCTCAACCTTCAGCTTTCCAGACAGAAGAACAGAGGATCCCTTTGCTGATCTCTCTTGTACTCCCAAGACTGGAATTCACAATCACTAGGTTGCTATAGACTCCATTATAATTACATTACATGAGTGTATTTTCTCTGTATGTGTTTGGAAGAAAACCAGCACTTTATGAGTATTTTTGCCAGCCAGTCATTTGTTAGTTCATTCAGTCAATAATTATTAACACGGCACATGGAGATAGAGAAGGCCAGGGTCTACAATAGCTTCCAGGCAACTCTGGATCATAACTGAAGATGATTTAGCATTCTTCATTATTTTATATTTCACATGGTGAAGCACATGCTATTTTTATATTCTCTCATACTTTAAAGTTCTTAATTTCATTCAGCATGTAATTTTACTACCTTAAAACTATTTTTTAATTTTCTCAAGAAAGGTTTAATAATATATAATTATACAAAGAACTAATTATTGAGGGTAGCTACTCATTACCTTCTGTTGACAGTCTGGGTAATTTTACATTTAACATGGACCTCCCCTGTGGGGCATTCAAGGGAAGCAAAAAGATCAAGAAAACAAACACATACTGTTTTCCACCTAAGATTTGAGAAGGAAGTGAGTCTTTTAAAAAATGGACAAATCTAACCTAGGAGATATTATGCTAAGTGAAGCAAGCCAGAGAAAGGCCATATGATTTCACTTAAACATAGAATTACAAAAGTAAAACAAACAAAAAATAAAGGCTCTTAAATGCAGAGAACAAACTGGTGGTTGGCGGAGGGGAGTGGTGGAGGGATGGGTGAAATAGATGAAGGTAATTAAGAACTATGACCTTCCAGTTATAAAATAAGTAAGTCACAGAGATGAAAAGTACAGCATAGAGAACACAATCAATAACACTGTATGGTAACAGATGGTGAGTACACTTCTGGTGAGCACTGAGTGATGGTGTATAGAACTGTCCAATCAATATGTTGATACATCCAAAACTAATGTATGTCAACTACACTTCAGTTTTAAAAAATGGCCAAATCTAATCTTTATCTGCTCTATCCTATTTTCTAATGCTACAGCTAGACTCTTGGTGCTATAAGAGAACAAATATTTTTTAGTTTAAACTTTTGGAAAGAAAAAGGACTTATTCTGGTAAAATATAATTCTTTCTTTTTAAACAATCTTCACATAAATAATTTCTTCCAAATGTCTAAATTACTTTCACTTACTATAAGTTTATTTCATTGCATCAGATCTTTTTTTTTTTTTTTTTTTTTTTTTTTTTGACAGCGAGAAACACAGCTAGAGAGGGAACACAAGCAGGGGGAGTGAGAAAGGGAGAAGCAGGCTTCCCGCCGAGCAGGGAGCCTGATGTGGGGCTCGATCCCGGGTTTCCGGGATCATGACCTGAGCCGAAGGCAGTCACTTAACCAACTGAGCCACCCACGCACCCCATCATTGCATCAGATCTTTAGCAATAACACAAAAAGAGAAATCAACTGAATAATCTCAAGTTCCTTTTAGAACCAATACACTGGAATCTTAAGCAATATTTCTCTGTCTCCTCTGGATGCTTTTTAAATTGTTCATATCTTTCATGGTAATTCAGGACTCTGGAACACAAATAATGAATTTTTATGGCTTTAGGTTATAATTTCCTAATTGTTACAATAACAGTGGTAATGATATGGAAAAGCAACATCTACTAATATAGGGGGAGCTGTGAGGTGCTCTTGTCCCCTTAGAGACTAGGGTAGAGCCAGGAGCAATTCATACTTTTAACAGAGGGGATGGGTCATCCAGAAATGAGCCTCTGTCTTTATTTCACACTAAAGATATGTTGATTTTCAGTATTTGAAATGAAATTCCAAACGTGGCTTTTGTAATGAGAATCTTTACAATGTGTTGATAAATTCCCTTTTCTGTCCAAAGGAAAACAACTAGATGAAAAGGAATCTTATTCCTGTGAAATAAACTCAGACTTTGCATGTGGACTATCACTTATGCCCATAAATCAGAAGGAAAGCATCTTCTTACTCGCACATCAGTTTCATTATAGTGATACAACGTTTGCAAAGATTTGCAGCACCAACACACATTCTGACATTAGATGCAGAGAATTGCTCATGAAGTCCCTGATTAAAAACGAACCCATAATGTATTCATGAAGCTAATTCCTAGCACTATTTAGTAAACAAACAAAAACACACTCTTATCGAAATACTTAGGATAGTAAGCATACCTACCTTCTAGAGTGTTATTTTCAAAACAGCAATTTGACACAACGCTGAATGAAAGCCACTCAACACCAGAATGTGGTAAGGCAAGAATGCACACCTCTACCACTTTTGAAGTCAGGTCTTTAATATGAAGATAAAACTCTCCTTTTCTGATTCTAAAGTTAGGCAATAGACTATCCTTTTCAAATTAGATGAAATAAAAGTATATATTGCATGGTTATTATTTTAAAATACAGAGAAAATACATTCTTATGATAATCTTATCTCTGAAGTCAACATAAAGAGAAAGTAAAACAGAGCAGCATTTAAATAGGTGGTCAAGATACACAGGAGAAACATACCGCTTAACATGTTTAACTTTTAAATGGATTTTAAAGATAGTAAGTCTGATGTTCTTGAAGCAGAATCAGGAAACAAACAAGGGTACACTAGTGAGGGCATGAGAAGGAATCAGCAAAACTTCATTTCTGACAGCTATGGACTGAGTAAGACAAGCAACTCAAAGATAACTGAGGCTTTAGGTCTGAGACTACATATCAACAGAAATGAGATTAGGAAAGGCAAATCCAAGAGTTCGGTTTTAGAGATTGCTGAATTTTTAATATCTAAATTTAAGTGTCTACAAATAAGACTTGCAAAACTGAAGCCAGGAAGAAAGTTCATGGAATGAAATAACAGACCTGGGACTCATCGTAAGGACATCTCCATAGGAAACCATAGGGTTTCCAATGAGAAATATATACAAAAAACAGGAAAAAAAAAAACTGGTTAGAAATGAACCTTAGCAAAAACTCACATTTATGAGTGGTAAGAAAGAGTAAGATATGCCTACAAAAGGGAAAGGGAAGAGCTGTTATTTGCTTTACTGATATACCTGAAATAAAGGTAATACAGTGTTGGATTACATACTAAGAACAGCTATCTTTTCCCTGTATTTGACTGCCTTACCCAACCCCAATCTCTCTCCTTCTAGACTCACGAGAAGCCAGGATGTTGGATGCAAATTCCGTTGTGTAAATTAGATAAACCTGTGAAAGATCTGGAAAGTAAAAATGAGGCAGAGGCCATCTTCCTGTACATCTTTGGCTATTTCACTCCCTAGAAGTGTAAGATAATTCTTTGGCAGCATTCCAATGGCCAACCTCCAGCTTCCCTGGTTTTGAGGAGTAGTGGGTATAGTCACACCCATCGGATGTGGCTCCCTAGTTCCTGGATCACAGCTTCGGGTGACTGATTTCTAGCTCCCTAAGGCTGCAAGGCTGCCAAGATGGTGGCAGCAGCTTCTTATTTTTAGGGTACTATAAAGTGGTGACCTCAGAAGTAGAAGCTTCCCGGTGTGTAAGAATTTATTATTCTGTAAGTCATTCAGGAACCACTTCCTGCAGTCTTCTGATAATTACTTAAGCACCCAAATCTCTACTTCAGGTCCAAGAGGAGAATCGTTTCTGTTTCTTAAATAAACACAGTATTGGGTATTTGAAGTGGTTGTAGAGATCAGACCCTCAAAAATGTCAAAGATGGGAATCTGGGATTGGGTATGGAACTGGCTGGATCCGAAGGCAGTAATGACTACCCACAACTACTGGAAAATTGGATTCTCACGATCTGTGCTACAGAAGAGCAAAATGATAATTTAAATAAACGCCGATGGTTTTCTGAAATGAGCAACTAAAATGAAGCTCACCAGACCAAGCAGCTGCTAGGAGAGACCACCTTCATGGGAACACGGCAAGTAGAATGTAGAGTGGATGGCTGCTCCTGACTCCAAAGGAAAATAACAACACAGGATTTTAAATTATTGGCTCAAGGCACCAGTCAGACAGTGGTACTAAAAACTGCCCTCAAAAAATCTTATCTCTTGCAGACATAGGTCTGTCATCACTGAAAGTCAGAGAGTCTAATCTCGTAAGCTGCTGAATTACAACATAGGTGGTTAAGTTAAATTCCCAGCCTCACCACGGTCTCCTCTGTGAAAGTCAGGATGTTTACTGAGAAGAAAAACTAGAAAGGTACAGGGTGGTGAGTACTGAGGAGGGCACGTGTTGTGATGAGCACTGGGTGTTAACTCATCAATCACTGAACACTACACCAAAAACTAATTATGTACTATAGAGCCGCTAACTAAACATAATAAAAAACAAAACAAAATGAAAACAACAACAATAACAACAACTAGAAAGTAGACTGCTTAGGTAGATTCAAACCAAAGTGAGCTACTCTTGCTTGTTAGAAGCTTTTCCTTCTCAGTCAAGAGGCTGGTCCTTCCCTGCTTGGTGACCCGGTAATCAAGTCACCTTTCATGAGGGAATGAAAATATTTCTCATGTCCAATCCATCTATTTCCTGCCCCTGTCCCTTTGCCAACTGCCTCAATACTTAGAATAAAGTTTAGGAGACAGCAATCCCTGCATGCCCTCGGGAGACAAGTACAAAGTCTGACCCAAGAGGCAAAAATACACATGCTAAAAGAAGTGCAAGTTCTTGCAAATTTCTGTTGGCAGTAGGGTTACCAGATAAAATACAAGATACTGAGTTAAAGCTGAATTGTGAACAGATAACTTTTTAGCACATACATGTCCCAAATATTGCACAGGACTTATTAATATTACAAAATATTCCTGTTGGGCTGAATATGAAACTCAACTGGGCATCTTATATTTTTCCCTCTGAATCTGGTAACCATTATTGATAAGAATGTAGAGTTGGTATGGACTGCAATCATTCTGAACAGGAAGGAAAGTTTCTTATATTAGATTTTGTGACATAATTAGTAATCTGTCAATTTAGGTGTACATGCCCCAAAAAACCATGGATTTGAAATGCTACCTGGAGCGACTGCAAGTAGCTCTAACACAGTGATTCCCAAACTGAAATCCCAGACTGGTAGCAACAGCACTACTCTGGACCTTATTAGGAATGCAAATTCTCAGGCTCAACCCCAGACCTATTCTATTAGAAACTCTGGGTTAAGGTTTAGCAATCTGAATTTTAATAACTCTCCAAACAATCTTGAGAAATGTCCTTGAAATACAGCCAAGAGAACTTTTTCCCTCTTTTGCCGAAGAGACCTTTATCAGGGTGACTGGGCCCAGGGAGAGGGGATATACCCAGACTTTTCAGGAACACTAACTCTAAACTGATGTTACTTCCTAGGGACTTCACTCTATGTTCTACCAACTTGAGTGGAAGTTTTTTGGGGTAGGTGATAAAAGAAAATTTGATCTGGTAGATGTATACAACCATCTGTGGTCATTTCCCCAGTTACCTGAATATACAGTTGGAAAAGAAATACTTTGAAACTAGCAGAGTCCCCACACTGGCTTCCTGACCCGTTGAAAGATACAGGGGTAGCAATTCCATCATCTCCTCAGTTAACTTATGTATCTGGTTTGTGCAATGGAAGGTAGGTAGAGATTTATGGTACGTTACTGTGAACCTAAATAGGTGATGACTGACTACTTGCAGATTTCTAGATGTGCCTTCTTGCCAGCATAAAATCAGCATCATTCTTGACCTGATAGGCAGCTATCAAATTAGCAAACTCTTTTATCCCTATCTCAATAAACAAACCATACCAGAAGTAGTTTGCTTTCATCTGGCAGGGAGGATAGTATATGTTTGCTGTCTCATTTCAAGGATATCAACCTCTCTGGCTGCCACAATCCCACGGGTTATCATGTTAATGGCATCAAGCTGATTGTACCCAGTGGGCAAGATTTTCAGTTATGCTAGGTGCCTTGATAAATCACATATATGTCATGGCGGGGGGGGGGGGGGATTTACAAAAGTTCGGAGACCTGCTATATCAACAAAGTCTTCCGGCCCAAAGGTCCCCTCCATGTGAAAGAAATTGCTTCACCTTGCAACCCCTATTACTAAAAGGTAGTCAGAAGTTTGCTGAGCTTTTTTAGTTTCAGAGGTAACCTATACAACATGCAACATGTATGGGTTCTGCTCCAAAAAGAGTATCAGGTGTGGTGTTGGATATAAGTAGGATCCAGATCAGGGGAAGGTTGTACAACTCCTCCCGACTTGAACCACATGGGCCTTTGTTCCTGCAGACCTGAAAGTACTCAAAGTGCCTGCAGTGGATCTAAATGTTGCAGAACACATCTGGCACACTCCCACAGGAAAATACAGTGGAAGCTTCTAGTGCTTTGGAGCAGAGCCATGTCTTCCTCAGTAACTAATCTCCTTAGAAAAAACTGTTCTTGGCTTGCTTATAGAGACCGATATTCTAACCACAGAATATCAAGTGATCATAAGACCTCAAGTGTTATCTAACATACATACCCCTGAGCTGGACAAATATAAGAACACTGCATCATCAAGTGTAAGTGGCACAGAAGTGGTCAGCCTCAAGGCAATCCTGAATACCCATATGGGTTATACAAACAGATGGCTCATATTTCCACTGTATCTACTCTTCTGTCCTGCACTTCTCCTTCCAATCATACCTATGGCCTCCGGGAGTTCCCCATGACCAGTGGTTTGAGGAGAAAAAGAATTCAAGGTTAGTTTAGAGATGGTTTCTCATGTTGGCACTAGTTGTTATTTTTTTATTTTTAAAAAGATTTTATTTACTTATTTGAGAGAGAGAGAGAGAGAGAAAGAGAATGAATGAATGGTGGGGAAGCTGCAGAGAGAGAAGCAGATTCCCTGCGGAGCAGGGAGCCCAACACGGGACTCGATCCCAGGTCTCTGGGATCATAACCTGAGCCGAAGGCAGACACTTAACCAATTGAACCAACCAGGTACTCACTGCTGGCACTAGTTAAAAGTGGTTTGCTATGTCATTATATCCCCCATAAAGGGATGACTTTGAGAGAAGAAAAAAAATCTTTTACTGTAGGCCAAACTTCAAGCAGTATATCTATCTGATTTCCACTTTGTATCAAAAGAAAGATGGTGAGTTGGGGCACCTGGGTCGTTTGTTGGTTAAGCATCTGACTGTTAATTTCAGTTCAGGTCATGTTCTCATAGTTGTGGGATTAAGTCCCACGTGGGACTCTGGGCTCAGCACAGAGTCTGCTTGAGATTCTCTCCCTCCATCTCCTGCTCCTCCCCCATGTGCACTCTCTCTCTCTCTCAAATAAATAAATGAATAAAATCTTAAAAGCAAAAAGATGGAGAGACAAATGGAACTATACCAAAATATGAGCAGTGAATAACTGCTGGCCTCTATGACCAGGGACTTGGAAAAAATAAAAATTGGAAGACTGGTAACAAGAATGTCTGGAGACAAGGTAATAGATGGACTTCTAAAATGGATCAAGAGCATGGGACCATTTTCATTCCATACAAATGTAGGCTAAGGAGCATATGCCACAAAAAGGCTCTCAGTGACTGAGGGATGAAAGGACTCCATATGCTGATGGACCTACTGCCTATTATATCAGAAATGGTATGAATAGGTCCAAGAACACAGGCTGATATATCCGCATCATTACCAAGTCCTCAGCCGGTCAATACCCGAGATCAACTCTGAGCTACCATGCTGTCATAACCCAGGAACCCAGGGTCTATGGAGTCATCCACCAAGTAACAAGTTGAGGATTAATTCCTTTTACCAGGGAAAAGAGCAGCAATCTCTCTCTTCCAGAACAGTTAGTTTATCTTGGATATAGATTTATCACCTCTGCCCATATGGCTTCGCCAGTACCACCATCTGGGGAATGACTCCCCTTCATGGTATCTCACACAATATTATTTTGCTGCACAAGAAGTGAGACAAAAGATGCACCCCACAGGATTTGTCAGTCTTAGCATGAATCCCTTCAGTCCAGAAATAGCAGACCTTACATAATGATGGAACAGTCTACAGAAGACACTATTTTAAACCCACTCTAAGAAGATACCTTAAGAGTTAGAGATTCTAGTACATGCTCTGAACCACTGGTCAGTCTATGGTCCATGTTCACCACAGTTAGAGTATATGGGTCCAGAAACCTAGAGACTCTTCTATTTTACTGAATGAGGTGGCAGTGGCTTCTTATTCCCTATCCATCTCTAGGGGAAGCATCAGAGGTAGCTGTTAACACAGTGAAGCACAACTTACTGGGACTTATTTTAAGAGGCAAAGCCTAGAACCTTCAATCATTCCAGTATTTTGTGAGCACCAAAATCCCTGTATGGAAATCCCCTCCTGCTTAAAATATCTAGAGTGCTTTCTGTTTCTCATATTTAATCTTGA
Organism: Spilogale gracilis; assembly: GCA_004023965.1. NCBI lineage: Eukaryota > Metazoa > Chordata > Mammalia > Carnivora > Mephitidae > Spilogale > Spilogale gracilis. Next base: position 27,468 of record PITA01014956.1, on the reverse strand, counting down.
CTGACATAAGAAGAGAGAAATGTGACCTGAATGAATCATATATTTAGATTTTTATCCATTAAAGCTATAGTAACCAAATCTTTGCATTCTGATGCAGTCTTTACTCAAAGATACCACTCAGCGGTTCTACCTACCAAGTAAGTTAATAACGCCATCATTGTAGCAAGCAAAAAGTTTGATAAGATCTTTGAAAAGAAGCATAAATGCAGCATTTATGACACCATTTGTTAGCTCATTTGGATGCACCTAGGAAAAGATAAAAATTTAATATGTTAATTACATGTTATCAAATGTCAATTTTTCTCAGAGCACATGAAAATGTCTCAAGTGATTACTAAGAAATTAATTCACATTCTACAAATCTTACACGTCAGAATATTTTATTTTTGTGAATCAGAAATGTTTGTCTGAACTTTTCATTTTGAAATAACCCTAAATCCACATGCAGTTGTAAAAAAATAAAGAGATTCTATGCACTATTTATCCAGTTTCTCCCAATGGTAACATCTTACAAAACTACTGCACAGTATCACCACCAGGATACTGAAATTGCTACAATCCACTAGTCTTATTCAGATTTCCCTAGTTTCACTTATACTCCTTTTGGGGAGGGGGGGCTTTTCTACCTAATCTTACCACATGTAGACGCTAGGGCATTTATCACCATACTCAAGAAAAGGGTATGGTGTTAAGAGACATGTCATGTTGGTATTGCCAGGAGGAAGGACCAAAACCAAGCAAAAAAAATGCTCTTTGACAGATGGTGTCATTTAAGCAGTCTCTATAAAAAGACTTCTAAAAGCAGGCTAAGATGTTTAACTAGTTATCCCGGCTAAAGGTCCATCCTGCAGATACTTCACCCTGTCAGACACCGCAGGAGACCATCACCCTGCTCCACACAGAGCGTCCCAGGAAGCCACCGTTTGTAGTTTTTCATGACTTAAGCAAACACCTGGGAAACTGTGCAGACAATCTGGATAACCATCCTAGGAGCCTACATGAAGAGCTTGTCTAGTTCATCGAAATGAAGACGATCTCAATTTGCTTCCTGAATAGATTTCCATCTTTACCCAGAGCCCACCTTCAAATAGAAGACAGGACTAACTGTGCAGGGTACATTTTCTAGGGAGATACATACATCAAACTCAAGCAGTGCATCAATCTGTCCCTGCAGTATCGGCATACTCTTCAGTAGCTTTTCAGGAGCCATTGTCCTCATTACACCATCAGCCCTACAATTGTTTAAAAAAAAAAAAAAGATGCAACGTCCTTGTATGCGGAAAATTCAAGACCACATGCACTCTTCCAAGCTGTACCCCCTCCAATTCCTTATTAATCTTGTGGGGTGATTTTGAGATATTAAGAGGCTATAGTTGTCCCCCTCTCTGCACTACTTCTTCTCCCCCATTCTTACTCCCCAAGCACGTGGGCAGTGCTCTCTTGCTCTCTGCACTGCCTTCAGGAAGAAAACAGTGGTCTGGATAAAAGAGATCAGGTGATTACTGGATGGATTTTTCCAAATCTATAACAGAAGTATAAATATTGTGAATGCCAGTTTGTTTCTAAGAAAGAGAGAACACGTATCTTAGAAGTCTTCAAAACCTGTAGGGTTGCAGAAGTTTCTAAGAAGGCGATGGACCTACTGCAGAAAGGCAAAAATGTAGGCACATCAGCTAAGACTGCTTAGAGCCATGTAAGAAGTCAGAGGAAGACTTGCAAACTAGAATCATCTATAATGAGAAGGGGATGAAGTAAAAACCTTAATTTTATAAATGGTCGCCCACAAGAAAAAAAATTATTTTGAACACATTTTGAACACACAAGTTTATATTGTTCAGTACCATGATTAAAATGTAGTTGAAAGCTAAGACTGGGTCCCTGTTCATAAAAATAGAGTGCTGTCTTTTTTGTGTGAATTCTTGAGACCAAAATATTAAAACCTTCTACAACACCTTGTCATTATTTCAAGTCAGGAACAGATACAAGATTGGCCCAAATTTATGGCTGAACACTTCTGATTAAATTCAACAAATGTTTAGAGGGAAATAAAAAGCAATTGTGAATTAAAATGTTTCAGTGAGGTTTTGTCAGTCCACTGTTAATATTAATAATCAGTTCAGTTATGGGGTGTGTGTGTGATACTAGGACATTATTACCTCTAAAGAACAGATTCCCTTCTGTTCAGTTTCACCTCAATCAAAACACAATAAAATAATTATTACAAGCAAGAGCCACTGTTCTTTGAACTCTGAATGAACTTTGCTTAAATTCTCTTCATTTAAAATTATTTAAAGGAATATATGTGTTTAAGAATTTTGGAATAAATAAAGGTAAAATAATAATAAAAAATAATTCTGATTTGAATTTAACAAATAAAATATCATACCATGTCAATTTTTAGCAGTGAATCAGATTTTCTGCATGAAAATATAAAGTAACGTATATTACAATGTCAAGGCTAACTTCTATAATACTACTGACTCTTTTTTTTCAGGTGATTATAAACTGGGCCTTCATGACCGAAATTATTTGGCATTTAAGCTTCAGTTAAGTCAAGTATGCCTCAAAGACTTACTCTGCTCAAATAAATATGAGAAAGAAAAAAACATACCCTTTCTTCACTCTGGCAAAATCAAATGCCATCTGTCTGTAAGAGAAAGCCTTTTCATTCAAATATCTACTATAGCGCCTTATGAAGGTAGACATATCATAACCTGGGGGGAGGGGCAGAAGAAGTAAAACTAATTAATAAAATACCTTCTATTTTCTTTTGCTTAGTACCAATTTTTTAAAAAACTCTGCAAAGGTAAATAATGCTAGAATGAGGTCAATAAAGGCACCAGAAAGTCCTCGTTTAAAATTCTACTGCAAGCAAAAATACTTTAGGCATGAGACATTCCAAGACATTTCAATTTCGTTATGCTACTATCCTAGTAGAGAATGTCTTTTCTGATTTTTCCTTGCATTTTTCTTCACTATTTCAAATAACAGGATGTTTTAGGCTTTATACATGTGACTATCTGAGAACTACCCATTTGCTTGGTGTGCTCACCTCATATGTAAAAGGCGACCAGTAAATATGATGAATGAGCATATGACCGTAGTTTAAATTTACTGATTTATAAAGAATGTTTCTTTAAGCCTGAAATTTTTTTTAATTGGGAAAGTATCTTTTATTTCATTACCTTCTGTACTTTCATAAACAAACAACTGTGGATCTAGAATACTGACAATATATTAAGGTAAATACTGAAAAGGACAAAAAGTAAAATTAATACGTAATTTATAAACTGAGTTCTCAAAAAATTGAATATTTTGAAACTCACAAAGTAACTAAATAATTATTTTTATATCTTTTTTTAAATAACCAAGAGAACTACCAGCTATACTAATTATATACTATGAACCTCACTTCAACAAAACAAAACAAAATCCTGCATTAAAACCATTATCCAAAAAATTAGAAAACAAATTCTCACCATGGGATCCACTTTTGTCCAAAAAATTGCTGAGATTGAACAGTGTATTTCTAGAGGCCAAGTACTGAATAAATCTCTGAAAAACAAAAACTAAAAGTTAATGCTAATATTCCCAAATTAGGTCTTTAAGCAATAAACAACATTACAAATACTTTTTTTTTTTACTCAGTTATAAAGTTTCCCAGTCTGCTGACTTTCCCTGAGGAAAAATAGACTAAAAAAGTACTCATTGAATTAGAATTAAATTTTATGATAATTTGTTTATATAACAGAAAAACTATAATTTAATATGCTTCAATAGACATCCCATATAAAAAGGGTAATCTTTATTTTATTAATAGTTTCCAAAATTAAATATTTTTGTGAAAGCAATTTTTTGTGTGTGTGAAAACAATTTTCACTTAGAGGTACAAAAGATTGTTCCTAGTTGGAAAAATAGTTTTATTGTTCTTTTCTTCCAAGGAAGGGAACTTTTTGCCATTAATATATTTACATGGTATATACCTTTTAGGTACCAGTAATATTTAATATTTCAATGTCTAACTTCATATTTTTTTTAAAAATAGCTAAACATAAAATTAAAATTGTACTCTCAATGATTTTTAATCATATATTTCCTCTTCCTCTCCTAATTAGTGAAAAGTAGAAGAGCCCTCCAAAAATGCCTCCTTCCCCCACCAAAACAAGAAAAGATCACTTCACTTACCTCATTTCCATGCACCATGAGATGATGTGTTGTGACTAAAGCTTTAAATACAACCACCCAGCTACTGTTTGTTGCCCTCTCAAAGAGTGTGTCGGCCATCTGAGGAATATTAACATTGGTCTCATTGGTAGCCTGGATCAAATCTATGAAAGCAGAAGAAATTCAACAATAATATTAACCATTACATATAAAACTTCATTCTAAATGTGAAACATTTAAATCTGTTTACTAAAACAGGAGTCTGAAAATTGCTTTGACAAGAGCTAACAACCAAATTTAAAAAAATTAGGCCATAATATGTTTCGTACATGCACACATAAATACGTGACTTAACCAATGCCTTTATTTTTTTCCCGAGATTATATTTTTTCCATTGAACTCTCTTCTGTGTCCTCTTCTGAATTTTATCTGTTTTCTGGTACCACTGTCATTCTTTAAAATTACAAACTCCAGGAAAACTAAGCCTCATGTTGATTCTTCTTTTCTAGTACAATATCTCAAACATGCAGACACTAACTCTATCCACCATTTGAAGGCAATAACATAAATGTATTTCTTTGAAACATTAAGCAGCTAAATGCATATTTCACTTAAATTTTGTTTGATGGATGCTAATAAATACATTTGCCACCTACGTGGCACAATGAGAGCAAAGATTAAAAAAAAAGAAAGTTCCATTACTCTTACCTAAGCTTCCAAAAAATACCATGCATGCATTAAAGTACTATAATGTGACCTGAGTTTATAAGAGTAAATCTTTAAAATGTATTCACTGTCCACATTTACATATTATCTGTATGATTCCAGCTATACCTTAGGGGAAACCTTAGGGGAAAATTTTTTTTTTATATAGTAGTCAAGGTGGGCTGCTCAGCATTCAGAAAAAGTGGCAAGTGCTGTCAAAAAGTTATCTGAGGCAATCAAAGATCAACTTATGACGAAACAGAAGCTAAGACACAATGGGGAAGACTTCAGAGTGGTACAGTGGACCCTTGAACCATTTGGGTGTGAACTGCAAGGGTCCATTTTCACACACATTTTTTTTTTTTTTAACAATCCAGTACCATAAATGTATTTTCTTTTCCTTAGGATTTTCTTAATAACTTTCTTTTCTGACTTTATTGTAAGGAATACAGTATTTAGCACACCTAACAAAAAATTTGTTAGTTGACCAGTAAGGCTTTTGGTCAACACAAGGATTTTGTAGGAGTCAAAAGTTTGCATGGAGCACTGGGTGTGGGGCATAAGCAATGATCTTGGAACACTGAAAAAATAAAATAAATTTAAAGTAAAAAAAAAAAAGTTATGCTTAGATTTTTGACTGTGCAGGTGGTTAACACCCCTAAGTCCCTGGCACTGTTCATGGGTCAACTGGTACTTCCTATGGCACAGTACGACCTCCCCAAGATAATATTACAAGACATTTCTCAGAGGCCACACCCACCCTGCAGAAAGCTGCATACCACACTCAGTTACAAGAGAATCCAATGCAACAAATACAGAGAAACAGACCCATCCTTTTCCTTAGTCAAAATCCATACTCAGTAAGCATTCAACTATACATTTGCTTTGTGCATTTCTCTATTTTACAAAAAATAAGGTTTCAAAAAGTTGATACTCCATGTCTGAAATCAATTCTAGACTAGAAAGGGCATCAATAACTGTTCTGAGTTATAAATGGACCAGACCAGGCTTACTTTTTACTCTACTTAAAATTCCAGTCATCATCCCTATTCACTTTAACACCTTCCCTCAATGTTTTTTCTTTATTAGAATTCTACTCATCCTTCAGGAAATATTTCCTGTTCCCTTCAAATGCAGCCCCATGTGGCCTCCTGCTGCTTTAAAATCTGAAGCATTTTGTTCCTGGTGGTTATTCAGGTTAGATGTGTATGGGTCATAAGTTTCCACCATGCCAAAGCTCCCTGAGGATGGAAACAGTCATGTGAATGTTTTCCACACAGAGCTTTACAGAGCACTGTGCACAATAAAAAAATTGTTGAACACAACAGACAAAACTCTCCCTACTTTAACCCAAAATATAAGCAAGGGGTTCTTTAAAAAAGAAAAATCAAAGAGTCGGGAAGATGGCAAAAGACCAGGTGACCACATTTCAGGGAGTCCCCTGAAGTGAGCTCAATTCCTGCAAAAAAAAATACAGGAACACTGTGAGCACCCATGAAATCAGTCTGAAATGTGATATTTCGCATTTCTGGATCACCGCAGGGGACAAGGAGCATCAGCAAAGAGCGACCAATTCACCGGGATAGTGACTGATATATTTAGCTATACACCCCCTCAACCACTCCTCACCACAATGACTCGAAGGAGGAACATCCAACAGAAGAAGAACCCTGAGACTGCAACCCCAGTCACAGAATTACTGGAAATGAACATAAACAATATGACAGAAATGGAATTCAGGGCAGCAATCGTCCAGGCAATGGCTAATTTGGAAAAGAACATTAGTCTCAAAATGGAAGCCCTAATAACAGAAGTGAAAGCTGAGGTTAGAAAGGCTATTAATGAGATGCAATCTAATTTAAATATGCTAACAGCTAGAGTAAGTGAAGCCGAAGATCGTATCAGTGATTTAGAAGACAGATGGATTAAGGAGGAGGAGCAAAATAAGTCTTGGAGCAAACAGCTAAATCCCATGAAAATAGAATAAGGGAAATAAATGATGCCATGAAACGCTCCAATATCAGAATTATTGGAATCCCCGAAGGAGTTGAGAGAGAGAGAAGCCTAGAAGATACTGTTGAACAAATCATGGATGGAAATATCCCTAATCTGGGGAATGAAACTAACATTCATGTCCTAGAGGCAGGAAGGACACCCCCCAAGATCAATGAGGCCAGAAAAACCTCCAGGTACATAATTCTGAAATTCGTGAATCATAAAACGAAATAATATGTCTTAAGGGCAGCTAGGGGGAAGCGATCCCTTATCTATTGAGGGAGGACCATCAGAATAACGTCAGACCTTTCCACAGAAACCTGGCAAGCCAGAAAGGGCTGGCAAGACATATTCAGGAAATTACATGACAAAAATATGCAACCAAGGATAATGTATCCAGCAAGGTCGACTTTCAGAATGGAAGGAGAAATAAAGAGCTTCCAGGACCGCCAAGGTCTAAAAGATTATGCAATCACCAAGCCAGCACTACAAGAAATACTAAGAGGGGTTCTATAAAAGAGAAATGAACAAAAGAGTGACACAGAACAGAAATGTACAGAGGTAATCTATAGAAACATGAACTTCACAGGCAACATGATGTCAACACAAACGTATCTATCAATAATCACTCTCAATGTGAATGGCCTAAATGCTCCAATAAAAAGGCACAGGGTTGCAGACTGGATAAAACGACAGGACCCATCCATACGCTGTTTACAAGAGACACATTTTGAATCTAAAGTCACTTCCAGATTGAAAGTAAGGGGATGGAGGACCATCTTTCATGCCAATGGATGCCAAAAGAAAGCTGGGGTAGCGATTCTCATATCAGACAAATTGGATTTGAATCTAAAGACTGTAGTCAAAGACACAGAAGGACACTACATCATCCTCAAAGGGTCTAACACCAAGAAGATCTAACAATTGTAAACATTTATGCCTCCAACATGGGAGCAGCCAACTACATAAGCCAACTGTTAAGCAAAATAAAGAATCATATTGATACAAATACATTAATTGTAGGAGATCTTAACACACCACTCTCAGCAATGGACAGATCATCTAAACAGAAATCAACAAAGAAACAAGAGTCTTGAATGACACATTGGACCAGATGGATCTCATAGATATATTCAGAACATTCCACCCTAAAACAGCAGAATACTCATTCTTCTCGAGTGCACATGGAACTTTCTCCAGAATAGACCACATACTAGGTCACAAATCAGGGCTCAACCGATACCAGAAGATTGAAATTATTCCCTGCATATTCTCTGACCACAATGCCGTGAAACTGGAACTCAACCACCATAAAAAGTTAAGAAGAAAATCAAACACTTGGAAGCTAAAGACGATCCTGCTTAAGAATCTATGGATCAACCAGGAAAGCAAAGAAGAACTGAAACGCTTCATGGAAACCAATGAGAATGAAGATACATCGATACAAAACCTATGGGATTCAGCAAAGGCAGTGCTAAGGGGGAAATTCATAGCCATCCAAGCATCACTCAAAAAATTTTGAAAAATCCCGAATACACCAACTCTCATTACACCTTAAAGAACTGGAAAATCAACAAAAATTAAACCAACCCCTCACACAAGACGGGAAATAATTAGGATTAGAGCAGAGATAAATAAATCAGAAACTAGAGATACAGTAGAACACATCAACAAAACTAGAAGCTGGTTCTTTGAAAGAATCAATAAGATCGATAAACCATTGGCCAAACTAATCCAAAAGAAAAGGGAGAAGACCCAAATTAATAAAATTATGAATGAAAGGGGAGAGATCACGACTAACACCAAGGAAATAGAAACAATCATCAGAAATTACTATCAACAATTATATGCCAATATGTTTAACAACCTAGAAGAGATGGATACATTCCTGGAAACCTTAAATTTCCAACACTGAAACAGGAAGACATTGACAATTTGAATAGATCTATATCTAGTAATTGATATTAGAGATTGAAGCACTAGAGATTGAAGCAGTGATCAAAAACGTCCCCAAAAACAAGAGTACAGGCCCAGACAGATTCCCTGGGGAATTCTACCAAACACTCAAAGAAGAAATAACACTTATTCTCCTAAAGCTTGTTCAAAAAATAGAAATGGAAGGAAGACTTCCAGACTCTTTCTATGAAGCCAGCATCACTCTAATCCCCAAACCAGACAAAGACCCCATCAAAAAGGAGAACCTCAGACCACTATCTCTGATGAATATGGATGCAAAGATTCTCAACAAGATCCTTGCCAACAGGATCCAACAATACATTAAAAAGATTATCCAGGGGCGCCTGGGTGGCTCAGTTGGTTAAGCAACTGCCTTCAGCCCATGTCATGATCCTGGAGACCTGGGACAGAGTCCCACATTGGGCTCCCTGCTCGGCAGGAAGCCTGCTTCTCCCTCTCTCACTCCCCTTGCTTATGTTCCCTCTCTGGCTGTGTTTCTCTCTGTCAAATAAATAAAATCTTAAAAAAAAAAAAAAAAGATTATCCACCATGACCAGGTGGGTTTTATCCCAGGGATGCAAGGGTGGTTCAACACTCGCAAAACAGTCAACGTGATAGAACAAATCAATAAAAGAGAGAAGAACCACATGGTACTCTCAATTGATGCAGAAAAGACATTTGACAAAATACAACATCCGTTCCCGAACAAAACTCTTCAAAGTATAGGGATAGATAGAAAATTTCTCAACCTCATAAAATCTATCTATGAAAAACCCACAGAAAATATCATTCTCAGTGGGGAAAAACTGACAGCCTTCCCTCTGAGATCAGGAATAAGACAAGGATGTCCACTCTCACCACGACTGTTCAACATAGTGTTAGAATTCCTAGCAACAGCAATCACACAACAGAAAGAAATAAAAGGTATTCAGCTTGGCAAAGAAGAAGTCAAACTCTCTCTCTTTGCAGATGACATGATACTCTATGTGGGAAACCCAAAAGACTCTACCCCCAAATTACTAGAACTCATACAACAATTCGGTAATGTGGCAGGATACAAAATCAAATGCACAGAAATCAGTTGCATTCTTATACACTAACAAAGAAAATATAGAAAGGGAAATCAGAGAGTCGAGTCCGTTTACTATAGCACGAAATACCATAAGATAATTAGGAATAAACCTAACCAAAGAAGTCAAGGATCTGTACTCGAGGAACTACAGAACACTCATGAAAGAAATTGAAGAAGACACAAAAAGATGGAAGACCATTCCATGCTCATGGATCAGAAGAATAAACATTGTCAAAATGTCTATACTGCCCAGAGCAATCTATATTTTTCAATGCCATTCCGATCAAAATTCCACCAACATTCTTCAAAGCATTTGAACAAACAATCCTAAAATTTATATGGAACCAAAAAAGACCCCAAATCGCTAAGGAATTGCTGAAGAAGAAAAACAAAGCTGGGGGCATCTTGTTACCTGACTTCAGGCTTTATTACAAAGCTGTGATTACCAAGACAGCATGGTACTGGCACAAAAACAGACAAACAGACCAATGGAACAGAGTATAGAGTCCAGATATGGACCCACAAATCCATGGGCAAATCATCTTTGACAAAGCAGGAAAAAATATCCAGTGGAAAAAAGACAGTCTCTTCAATAAATGGTGCTGGGAAAATTGGACAGCTACATACAGAAGAATGAAACTAGACCATTCTCTTACACCACACACAAAGGAAAACTCGAAATGGATGAAAGACCTCAACGTAAGGCAGGAATCGATCAAAGTCCTGGAAAAGAACATAGGCAGTAACCTCTTTGACATCGGCCACAGCAACTTCTTTCAAGACACGTCTTCAAAGGCAAAGGAGACAAAAGCGAAAATGAACTTCTGGGACTTCATCAAAATAAAAAGCTTCTGTACAGCAAAGGAAACAGTCAACAAAACAAAGAGGCAACCCACTGAATGGCAGAGGATATTTGCAAATGACACTACAGACAAAGGGCTGATATCTAAAATCTATAAAGATCTACTCAAACTCAACATCCAAAAAGAAGATGAACACATCAAAAAATGGGCAAGAGACACGAAGAGGCACTTCTCCATAGAAGATATACAAATGGCTAACGGACACATGAAAAAATGTTCAGCGTCACTAGCGATCAGGGAAATTCAAATCAAAACCACACTGAGATACCACCTTACACCAGTCAGAATGGCCAAAATTAACAAGTCAGGAAACAACAAGTGTTGGAGAGGTGCAGAGAAAGGGGAACTCTCTTACACTGTTGGCAGGAATGCAAGTTGGTGCAGCCACTTTGGAAAACAGTATGGAGATTCCTTAAAAAATTAAAAATAGAACTACCCTATGACCCTGCAATTGCACTACTGGGCATTTACCCCAAAGATACAGATGTAGTGAAAAAAGGGCCATATGTACCCCAATGTTCATAGCAGCAATGGCCACAATCGCCAAACTGTGGAAAGAGCCAAGGTGCCCTTCAACAGATGAATGGATCAAGAAGATGTGGTACATATACACAATGGAATACTATGCCTCCATCAGAAAGGATGAATATCCAACTTTTGTAGCAACGTGGACTGGATTGGAAGACATTATGCTGAGTGAAATAAGCCAAGAAGAGAAAGTCAAGTATCACCTGGTTTAACTTACTTGTGGTGCATAAGGGGTAATACAGAAGATAGTAGGAGAAGGAAAATAAATGGGAAGTAGGGTAATTCAAGGAGAGAAACAAAACATGAGAGACTTTGGACACAGAAATAAATTGAGGGACTTGGAGGGAGGAGGCGGGGAGAGCCTGGTGCTGGGTACTGAGGGCACCTATTGCATGGAGCACGGGGTGTAGGGAATGGGCAATGAATCTTGGAACACTGAAAAAATCAAAAAAATAAAAAAAAATTTTAAAAAAAGAAAAATCACTAAGCTATGACACTCTTTTCTTTTCTTTTCTTTTTTTCTTAAAGATTTTATTTATTTATCTTACAGAGAGAAACACAACTAGAGAGGGAACACAAGCAGGGGGAGTTATAGAGTGAGAAGCAGGCTTCCCGCCCAACAAAGGAGCCCCATATGGAGCTCTATCCCAGGACTCCAGGATCACGACCTGAGCCGAAGGCAGTCGCTTAACTAACAGAGCCACCCAGGTGCCCCTATTCATTTATTTATTGAACTGGATGGGCTCTGGGGATACAGAAACATATTTATGGTCAGAGGAGACAAATACCTGTTCAGATAATAGAGAAAATCGTATATGAAATGAGTAAAGCAAGGCAGCAAGAGAGAACAAAGAGAGCCTAGGTCCAGGGGCTAGCATAGGCCCTGTCTAGATGTACAACTCTGGCAAATTAAATGCTCTTTGACTTAGGCTCTCATCTTTAAAATGGGAAGAAATAATTACTACCTTTTGGGACTACTATAAGGATTGTAAAGTGTCTGAACACTTAGCAAGCACCCAAAATAATTGTTTGTAAATACTGCTATGCACACACTGCATTATGAGAACAGAGTGTAGTACTAGGAAATACTCCATGGGGAGAATCCTAAAATCAGCTTTGCCATGGGAGAGGAGTGAGAAGGATATTTGTATCAAGTGTGCAAAGTGGGGAGCCCTAAGAGGTGGTGTTGTCCTTGGAGAACTGTGGTGGTCTTGGGGCTAGGTATGTGTGGGCAGGTGGTGGGAGGAAGTTAACCGAAGAGCTAGGGATGACCCCTGAGAGATTTCCCACATGACTGAAGAGTCTGGACTTCACCTATGGTCCAACAGGAGCCCCTGGAAGTATGTTAGCAGAGCAGTGTAAGACTTCACTTCTACAGTCGACCAAATCATTCAGCAACTACCAAATTCTACCTATGACATAAGCAGAGGCACAGGAAAAGAATAATTACCTTTGTCTGGAAGGGCATACTAGAAGACAGGAAAAAAGGAAGGTAGAGAGCCCAGTCACGAGTCAGATGAGGTTATTCTGGCTAATGAATAGGCAGTGGAAATAGAGGGAGATAATGAATGAAGCAGAAAGATACTCAGTTCAGGAGGCTCAACTGATGGGATTTCCAGATGAGCAGATGGGTATCAGAAGGGAAGGGAAAAGGAATTGTGAACAACTTCAGATTTCTTGTTTGGGGTCCACAAATACTTCTTTTTACTGAAAAGGGAGGAAAGTTGGTTTCAAAGAAGACAAACTATTTTGAACACAAACATTTGAAGTAGCTACTGGAGATTTATGTTGAGATGTTTGATAAGGGAATGGAAGCATGTTCTAAAATTCAGTGCAAACATTTAGCCTAGATACAAGTCTGGGAGTCATCCTCAATGAAATGGGAGCTGATATAATGTAAGCAGAAGATGTAACTCAAAAATCCTACAAAAAAACAATGGAAATTATGTCATAAATAAGTAAGGAAATAAGAATCAGAGCTAAGAAAGACCAACATTTGAGAGATGAGGAAGAAAACTGAGTGAAATAACAGTCAGATGGTAAACAGAAGCCCAGGAAAGTGAAGTAGTGAGAGTCAATTAAGAGCTCTGAAAATTCAAGAGGCAATTAGGGGTCACCAGTGTCAGAAACTACAGATTCCTCACAAGCTGAACCTGAAGAACAGAATATGTATAACTATGGGACTACTGCCATGGAAAGGAAGTAAAGCTCAAATATAGACTAGGTATGAGGGGGAGAGGGAGGAAGGATTTTTTGTGGTTTAAAAGATGTGAGACATTTAACCATGTTTAATACCAAGTAGGAAAAGGCAAAAAGAGGTAACGGTAAAAAGAGAATGGAGATGACTTATGGGAATGTCTAGAAGCAGAATGAGCTCTAGAATTGAGGGCTCACATGTCAGAGTTAGCCTCAGAATAAAGGGTTACACATGAGGAGATATAAGGATGGGTCCTGGAGTGGAAATGAAAGAATGATCAGATATAATGTTACTGAGAAGCATGTCCTTGATGAAGGAAAAGTTATCTTTCATTAAATTTTGACCTTAAAATATTCATTTTTAAAAAATCCTATGTCAGGGGTTGGCAAACTATAGCTTGCTGGGCAATGTGGCTTGCTTGCTGTTTTGTAAATAAAGTTTTATAGGAACACAGCCATGCCCATTTGTTTACATACTGTCTAAGGCTGCTTTATGCTACAGTGACACAGCTGAATAGTTACAACACTCAACTCAAACTAAATTCAGTGGTCCACGAAGTCTAATTTACTCTCTGATCCTTTAGAGAAAATGTTTGCTGACCCTGTTCTGTCACTAAATGGGAGGTGTGCATCAAGTTCCTCTGATGCATAACTGAGATTAACGGCTGTCTCAAGCAAAAGCAATTGTGTGTTTAAACTGGGAGCTGAACTACTTGTGTAGACTACTATTTTACTTGAAAGAATGACTGACAGACTTCAAACCATGGTGATTCTGACTTGGTATTCAGCCTGTCACTTCAAAGACAATTACCATTGATAATTGCCACTTATATTCTCTTTAGCATTTGACCAACTCTATCTAAATTATGTTTTGATTCATAAATTAATATGGCATGAGATATCTTTCCTTGTAAATAAATATTAATTTAAAATTGAAATACTCTTAAAATAGCCTTATTGAAGTACAACTGACATCTGAAAAACCACACATAAAGGCAATTATTTCATAAGTTTTGACAAACATACACATCCATAAAGCTATCATCAAAATCAAGATAATGAACATACCCTTCTCCCCCAAAATTTTCCTGGAGACCTTTAATAATTCCTTCCTACCTGCCCCGTGCCAATCTTTGCTGTTGTCCCTTAGCAACCACCAATTTGATGTCAGCCAATATACCTTAGTTTGCATCTTCTAATATAGTAAAAATTCTTTAATGAAGAGAATCATACATTTGGGGGGGTCAGGGAGGCAAGGGAGAGGTCTGGCTTCTTTCACTTAGGATAATTATCTGAGATTCATCCAGTTGTTGCACATTTCAGTAGTTCCAATAGTTCATTCCTTTTTATTACTGAGGCGTATTTTGTTATATGGATATAGCAAAATTGCTCGTTCATTCACCTATTGATGGACATTTGAAATGTCTCCAGTTTTTGATTATTACAAGTAAAGCTGCCATGAACACTTGCGTATGAGGATTTGCATGGACATATACTTTCAATTCCTTGGGTAACTGCCTAGGAGTAGACTGTTTAGATCATTTTGAAGTAAATATTTAAGAAACTGCCAAACTGTTTTCAAAATGGTTGTATCATGTTATATTCCCAGCAGGGGTGTATTGGCACTCTAATTTATTTTTTGCCATTCCAACAAGTGTGACATGGCATCTCATGGTGGTTTACTTTGCATTTCTGTAATAGCTACTAACGTTGAAAATATTTTTCATGTACTTTTTGTTATTTTATTTGCCATAGGTATAAATTCTTTGTGCATTGTTATCAGATTATTTTCTAATTGTCAAGCATTTTGGATCAAGTCCACTATCAGATATATAATTTGCAAACATTTTCTCCAAGTCTATGGCTTCCAATTTCATGATTTTAATAGTGTCTTTCAAAGAACAGAAACTCTCAATTATGATAAAGTCCTATCTACAAAGTTTTACTTTAGGAGTTTGTGCTTTTTGTGTCATTCTTAAGAAATCTTCGCTTGAGTCAAAGTCACAAAGATTTTCTCCTGTGTTTCTTCTAGAAGTTTTACAGTTTTAGGACTGTATGTTTAGATCTATAATACATTGTTAGTTTTTTTATAAATGATATGAAATATGGTTACAGAGTCTTTTTTTTCCATATATCAATTTGTTCCAACACTATTTGTTGAAAATCCTATTCTCTCTGACTTTTTCTTTCAAACTTTGTACCTTTGTCAAAAATCAAATGACCACATATCTTCGGGTCTATTTTAGGAGTTACTCTGTTCTATTTATCTATTTGTCCACTTTTATCTCAATATCACACTATGCTTATTAATGTAAATTTTAATGACTCTTGAGTTCAGGTAGTGTTAGCCCTCTAACTCTGTTCTTTCTCAAAGTAGTTTTTGTTCTTTTAAACCCCTTGTATTTCTATAAGTTTTACAATGAATTTATCAATTTTAACAAAAATGTCTGCTGGGATTTTGATTGGGACTATGATGAATATATAGATCAATTTGGGGATGATCTGGCATTTTAGCATACTGAGTCTTCCCACTTATGTACACAGTCTGTCTCTCATGTATTTAGATCTGCTTTACTTTGTCCCAGCAATGTTGTACAGTGTTCAGTATTCCCATCTTAACATATATTTTGTCAGATTCCTTCCAAAATATTTCACACATTTTGATATGGTAAATGTTTCTTTTTCATTTCCATTTCTAATTGTTCATTGCCAATATTAAGAGATACAACTTATTGACTATATCACACAACTTTGTGTAACTCATCAGTTCTTTTTTGTAGATTCCATCATATATTCTGCATAGATAGATGACATCTGTAATAAAGTCAGTTTTTAATTCTTTGCAATCTTGGTATCTTTTCCTTATTTATTTTATTATTATTATTATTTTGCTCAATGGTATGGTACTGGCTAGAATCTCCAATGCAATTTGAAGAGTGGTGAGAAAAGAGCATCCCTTTCTTTATTCCTGATCTTAAGGGTAAAACATTCTGTTTATTCAGTTTTTCAGTAGTAAATGTGATGTTAGCAGTAAGTTTTTCACAGATATCCTATGTCACACTAAGGAGTCTTCCTTCTGTTCCTAATTTCCCATGAGTTTTCTATCAAAATGGATGTTGGATTTTGTCAAATATATTTTCTGTATCTATTGAGATGATCACATGGTTTTTCTTTTTCAGACTATTATAGTGAATTGTACTGATTTTTTGTAAATAATTCACTTGTGTATTTGAGAGGGAGGGAGTGCACAAGTGGGGGAGAAACAGAGGGAGAAACACAAGCAGACTCCCCGCTGAGCACAGAGCCTGACACAGGGCTCCATCCCACAGCCCTGACTGAGATCATGACCTGAGCGGAAATCAAGAGTCAGACGCTTAACCACCAGGAGCCCCTACATTGATTAATTTTCAAATGTTAAACTAACCTCGTATTCTTGGGATAAACTCCTTTGGCCATGATATTTCATCTGTCACTGGATTTAATTTGCTAAAATTTTGTCAAGAATTTTTAATCCAAGGGCACCTGGCTGGCTCAGTCAGAAGAGTATGTAACTCCTGATCTCAGCATCATGAGTTTGAGTCCCATGTTGGGTGCAGAGATTACATAACAATTTTTTTTAAAAAAAGAATTTTTACATCTATTTTTGTGAGGGATATTATTCTATAGTTTCTTTTCTTGTAATATCTTTGTTTGGTTCTGCAATCAGAGTAATGGTCTCATAAAATAAGTATTCTCTCTTTTTCAATTTTCTGGAAGAGACTGTGTAGAAATGGGATCATTTCTTTTTTAAATGTTTGGTAGTCTTGTGGGCCTGGACTTTTCTTTGATAGAATTTTTTTTTTTTTTTAAAGATTTTTTATTTATTTGACAGAGAGAAACACAGCCAGAGAGGGAACACAAGCAGGGGGAGTGAGAGAGGGAGAAGCAGGCTTCCCGCCGAGCAGGGAGCCCGATGTGGGACTCGATCCCAGGTCTCCGGGATCATGACCTGAGCCGAAGGCAGTCGCTTAACCAACTGAGCCACCCAGGCGTCCCTGATAGAATGTTTTTAACCATAACCTCCATTTCTCTACAGACTTGTCTGGGTTATTTATTTTTGAACAAGTCTGGGTAGTTTTCAACACATTTGCCCTTTTCATATAAGGTGTTATATTAGCATCAAGTTGTCAGCAGTATTCCCCTATTGTTCTTTTAACATCTACAGAATCAGTAGTGATGCCATCTCATAATTACCTGATACTGGTAATTTATGTCTTTTTTTTCTTTCTGATCACTCTGGGTAAAGTCATTTCAATTGTATCAATCTTCCCAAAGACTCAACTCCATCTCTGCAATGTAGAGGAAACTCCAATTCAGATGGGGTCCTCCACTTCGTGTGATAGCCTGGAACCTCCCTCTTGACAGTAAGCGGGGACAATCCCAGAATTCATTTTGTTCTCCATCTCTCAGGGATCACTGTGTCCTACCACCTGATGTCCAGTACACTGAAAACAGTTATTCGATATACTTTGTCCAGTATTTCAGCTGTTTCAGTTAGGAGGGTAAATATAAACCCTGTTACTCCATCTTGCCACAAATTCTAAGTCTGTCTTTTTGGTAGTTTTAAGCAATGGAAAATATATAAGAAAACCCCTCCAGGGCAAGATAATATCAACAAAATAAGAGAATAAAAGAAATAGATGCAAGTGGAAAAAAGAACTTTAACTTTTGAGAGTTGTTAATAATTGATCACTAAAATAAGAAAATGGCAACAAACCAGTATAGCTCTCAAATTCTTGACCACCTATGTCTTTTTCCACTATGACATGAACTCTCAACCACTTCTACCATGTGGAAAGGTAACACATGACTGGGCCCTTGTTACCTGGACCACCCTGCAATTTGTTCTCTGGATCACCTCCAGCCGCACTAGATAAACCTGTGGAAAAATAACCGCCCAAGTGTACACTTCTGAGCTTGGCCATCACTTGCTCCAAAACCCCTGGGGCCTCCTGCTGTTCAGTGAATTAAATAGAATTACCTCAACCCTAAGTAAAAGACCTTTTATCAGAAGGAGCAACTACTTTCCTACTCTTTGCTGTGAGGTATGCATCAATACAGTATCAAAACCTTTTCATGCTGCTCTTATTGCCTAGACTGTCTCTACCTCCACTCTTTTGAGATCTCAGCTCTTAAGGCAATCTCAAATATTATAACCTTCAAGAAGTCTCTTCTAATAGATCCCTCAGATGGAGAAGAGGCTTTAAGCTTTCTATTCCATGCAGAGCAGGGCAAAAGACACTGAGATTGGGTCCACAGACCTGGTTTACAACCTAGCTCTGCTACTTACAGACAAGTTCATTTGACCACCCTGTGGCTCTATAGTTTCACCTTGAAATGGGAGTAATATTAACTACCTTACAGGACGGACATTGTCATTTGTGCTAATCTTTACACATCTTCATTACAGTCCTTAGTATATAAAATTATAATTGTCAATTTACATATGTCTTTGCTCTATTGGAGCTAAAGATCCAATAAATAGGAATGAGGTCATTATCTGTATCTTTTGATCCCTGGTACCTAACAAAGGCCCTGGCATATGAAAGACACTTAATAAATGAGATGGCTATGACTGGGTTAGCATTATCTTCCTCAATAAAAAGTACTTTCATATTAAAGCTGATAGTTTATACTAAAGGTCTCTTTCTTTCCATAATTCTTAGTGGATGCAACTGAATCACCAAATTAGAAAGAGTTACTTTCTATGTCATTGATTTATATATACTTTAATCAGCAGCTTAAATTTAGAAAAGGGGGCACCTGGGTGGCGTAGTTGGTTAAGTGTCTGCCTTCAACCCAGGTCATGATCCCAGAGTCTCAGAATGGAGCCCTGTATCGGGCTCCCCGCTTGGCGGGAAGCCTGCTTCTCCCTCTCTTACTCCCTTTACTTGTGTTCCCTCTGTGTTTCTCTCTGTCAAATGAATAAATAAAATCTTTTTTAAAAATTTACAAAGGGAACTTATATTCCATTTTAAAATCGCTCCCTAAGTTTAATTATAAGATTCTATCATACCCCACTAGAACAGCAATTTTCCTTAGCCTGAATGCCAGAAAGGAAAACAAAAACTGGTCATTCCTTTATCTACAATCATCTTCTAAACTTACTCCCCCACAAAAAAAAGAGAATGAGGAGCTACAGAACAATGTCCTGTGATACACTAATAAACAGATTTTAGACATTAATATCTCCGAGCATTTGCCATGTGAACTAACTTATACGTAAATTTATTAACTGTTCTTTTAAATTTATGAGGTTTTTTTTCCTTCTCTACTCTTTCCCTTCCCTCCTACTAGTTAACAATATTGCAGAGCTCAAACATTTGAAAACAGAAGGTAATCTTCCCAATTTGAGCAATACAAAAAGATAATGATGCTGATGGTCCGAGGCTGTTTGGGCTCAGTATGAATGGCAGACATTAATGGTTGCCTCACTAGTACCTATTTTCTTCTCTCTTCTGCCTTACCAGCAAATGCCACCCATCCCCCCTGTCTGGCCCACCCATCAGAAAAGCCAGCAAATGCCAGATATGTACCATCCCTGTATCCCTTGTAGCTAGACATGAGCATATGAAGGGCAGTCCTTTGGAATAAGCAGTGTTATATAATTAACAGAGTGGAAACATGCCTCCTCTCATTCAGTGGACACAGCTGTGTATACTTGGGACATCTTGGTCATTTTGAGACAGGAGGAAAGACTTGAGCAAGCTGGAGCCAGCAGTGGGGAAACGTGCAAAGCCCCTGGGTCTGTGGTGGTGCTGCTGAGCTTCTAGCTGAACCCTGGACTGCCCCACCTCCAGGCTTCTTATTAAGGAAGATAGTAAATTAGCTTATTAGTTTAGGACTTGGGGTATTCTGTCACTTGCAGCCAGAAGAATCCTAAGGGATACAAACTGCAACAAAACACAACAAAAAGGAGCCAAGACCATGACTTCTACAGTGTTTTCCAGCTCCAGTATCACTGGAGTATTGCATTGTTTCTGCCCTTTGACAGACTTCAACAACCCCCAGCAGTGTCTTCCCTTCAGATAAGGGGTACTTTGTATAGAAGCTCTGTTTTGAGTGAGTTGGTTATAGGAACTAGGATAAAGAGCATAGATGAAAGGATCACAATTGGGAAAGAGAAAGAGAACATCCTTCTCCTATGCAGAAAGAAGGCCTAATAATGTGAAATAATTTTATAAGATACAAATTTTGCATACAGAACTTCTGAAGTAACATGGAGAAGACAGGAAAGTAATTAGAAAAAAAATAGGAAGGAGGTGGTTGGACATCCCAGAGGCTGGGGAGAGGTGCTGGGAGAACTGTAGCCAGTCTAACTAGGCAGGGCTGGGCATGTGGGATGAAATCACCTCCTGAGGGTTGAAGTGAGAGTAATGAGTGATGCCTGGAGGGGAGGTGCTGAGAGCTGCATAAATGACAGCAGAGGTGGGACAGCAGGTGTGAGAGTTGATGACCCTCCACTGTTAAATGTAGACAACAAGGCCGAATGGGGCAGGAAATAAAAGAACACCCATGGCTTTACAGAAATCAGTGGGGGAGCAGCTTGCAAATGTGCCCTATATGATGAATAGTATTTGCAGAACTTAACGGTATCCTTCTTCAAATAAATTCTCTTTTAAATAAAAAGTTACAGAATGTGAGCTTTTAAATTATTTTGACTTTAGTATAGCTACATAAAACTTTGTGTTTTTATATTATTACAATGTGAACTTTAATGTAATCTAGTTTCTAAACAAAACACTCTAAACTATTTTTATCAAGTCAAAGGAGAATACGTATACTTTGTAACTTTCTTGTAGTCCTTTGTAGAAATGTGTACAACAAAAATTTTCCCTTTTAGGCTATTTGTTCTCCTATAGGATTTGGGCAGATTCTAAATAAGGAGATGCAGTGTATCATGTAGTTCAGTCATTCCGTTAAGGTTTTGGAGCCAGACCAGACCCATCCAGTTCAATTACCGTCTGTTATTTTATAACTGTGCGACCTGGAGCAAAGCTGCCTCTCTTAACTTCTATTTCTGCATCACTATGATGGAGATGATAATGGTACCTATCTGACAGCTGTTTTATTAAAGTGGGAAGGGCAAGCAAAATATCTAGCACAGAGCTTGCGACATAAGGGATGGATATCAAAGCATCCATTAATATATATTTTATATATAATATATAAACACATACTTTAATATATATAAAGTAATGGATATAAATCTATCATTATATAAATTCTATCTAGACTTACACAGAGATATACATCCCCTAATATACACACAGCATAATGCTCACTAAAAGGGATGGATGTACATATACACGATTATAATTAGATTCACCGTTTGGCTACCTATATCAAAAAGGAATTGGCATACTTTGTTAATTCAGAGAACTCACTCATTAACAAATATTCACTGAATGCTTAGCATGTTCCCAGCAGAGATAAGTACTGTGATGGAAAATAAAATAAGGGGATAGAGAACAATAGTGGGTACTGTTTCAGATGGGGTGACCAGAAAAGGCCTCCTGAAGGAAGTAACACTTAAAGAGACGTAAACACAGCAAGGAAGGAAAGAGAAGCAGTGTAGAGGAAGCATGTGCTTTTATATACGTTGTTTCTCTTTCTACCCACTTTTCCCTACTGTGCCCATTCTCTGCTTTTACTTCACTCCCAGCCACAACTAACTACAACCAAAGGTAGGTCTTCTGTCTGTGGAGCACATAAAACGATGTCCTCAGAATTATGTCAATCGTTTAGGCATCATGGCAAACTATACCCAAAAGTATTCCAAACATGGATCAGTTTGAGAAGCAGGCATCAGCAACTTTTCAAAGGGAATATCAGAAATTACTATGATTCTTCTGACCCACTGGAGGAGAGGAGATACTGACCATGCTCTTTCCCAGTGTAGCATCACAAGTCACAAAGCATCAAGGAGCCAGCTTAAGTGCCCAACACCTTGCCTGCATGAATCTGAGTCCAGGGCCATGTACCACACTACTGTGCGACAATGGGGCCTGGGAAATAGGTAAGCAGTCTATGTGCCAAATACTGCATCCTCAGTTAACTCTGTTTAAGACTCTGGTGGTAGAAGATGGTTAGGATGGGGAGCCTGGCTGGCTCAGTCAGTTAAGCATCTGCTTTCTGCTCAGGTCATGATTCCAGGGCCCTAGGACTGAGTTCCACATCGGGCTCCCTGCTCAGTGCGGAGTCTGCTTCTCCCTTTTCCCCTGCCAACCCCTCGTGCTCTCTCTCTCAAATTTTTAAAAATCTTAAAAAAAAAGAAAAGAAAAGAAAAGAAATCATGAGGAAAAGAATTGGAAGTTTACATTTTTGTCTTTTAGGGTCCATACATAGCCTGCCCTGGCATTAACCATGTAATCTTTAAGCAAGTCACTGGATTTCTTTAGCCTAGAATCTTCATCCATGAGGGAGAAATAATCACATATGTCCACTAGCCATAATATTATGTTGCTTTTATTATTTTATTCTCTTCTGAATGTTTTCTTATAAATCATCATGTGGTTCTGAAAAAAACTCGATGCCTTAAGAACCAGATGACAATTTATATGAACAGAACTTTAAAAGGACATGTAAAAAGTAGGTAGAGGTAGAAGATGACATTTGTAACAGGCCCCTGAAACAGAAGATCTTGGTGTTCTGGGCAATCCACGAAGAGTCTCAAGCCAGTTCTCTAAGCTGGCAGTAACTGCTGGAAGGATGGCCTTTGCTGACTTTGTTGCCAGGGAGATTTTAGAAGATACGTGTGGTGTGAGTTTCTCATTTCCTTCTACTGCCACACGACAATTAACAACCTGTCTAGGCTTCAGGGGCGTCAGGTAAATTCACTGATGTCCCATTTATTTCATGACCTTAAAGTTTTAATTTTTTTTAACAGAGGTCTAAAATTAAGCACAAGGGGTTTACATTTAAATGACTGCAAAACAGTATTCGAGGGGTCTCTTGAGAAGAATCTGCCATGTTAGTAAATTTACCATATCCCAGCACTCATCAACCCTGCATGCTTTTTTAAATATCTAACCCAAGTTCTCCATGCTCTGACCCTGGCCCATCACTTCTTATTCTGTCCTCAGAAAGGATGAGCCACTTCATCCTCGGTTAACTGTTAACATGCAACAGCTCCTTTTTGAGTGTTCTCAGGCCATTAAGAAAAGCAGTGTTTCATAGTGAGGGCCCAAACAGCAGAAAGGCAGCATTGTTTTCAGTTCCAATCAAGCTCCCTACCAACATATGTGCAGCTTATGTTTCCAAAATACAAACAGTATCCCAAAATGGCAACTCCTGCTGCAGACACTCAAGACTTTTCCCCTTTGCTGTAGCTACAGCCTAAACTCTAGAATGTCTCCCAATTCATATCCATCTTTCACTGCAGGCTAGTACAGGGTTGGATTTTATCTGTCTTCCATTCCTACTCCTCCCCTAGGCAGGATTCCCAACATTATCCTCTCTCCTTGACCTTAACCCAAAGTCTTACTTTTATTTTTCAGAACACTTTATGGTATTTCCTAGAAGAAAACATCAAAAAAATCACCTAATTCTATTTTCTGAAATACCAAGGAATCCAACTTTAGTTCTTAATATGTTTTTATTATATAAATACAGAACTTTATCTTGACTGCAATAAAATAAAGAAAAAGAATATTAAAGTGAAATGAAAAGAATATGTAAGCCTCTCTTCCATACAGATCCTTAATTCCTTAGGGAAAAAAGAAGAGGAAAAACTGAGAAACGGCTCTCCATTTGCTTTATAGGCACTGAACAGGAGTTGCTGAGCCTACATTTACTGATGATCGGATGTATGGGGAAAAGTAATGAATGATCAGAAATTCAGATGTAACAGGTGGTAGCAGCAGCAAGGTAAATCAGTAAGTTGACCCCTGAGACATTGGGCCCTCTCTCTCTCTCTTCTTTTGCTCCCAGCCCTGAATAGCGGAGAACCCCCACTAGGCTTACTGAGACCACTCTCTTCTATTCAATGGCCAGAAAGAACAAATTAAGTCCCTGGTTCCGTAACAGATGAGGGGGCAGAAAGGGAAATATCTTTCTGATGACCCTTAATGGAATTCACTATCTTTAACCCTAAGTATTGCAACAACAATTAGTTTCTTTGGTAGGTTAGTCCTAAGCTTCACTACTGTTCAGGTACATTATTACTACAGGCTCTGGTGAGACACCTAGGGAACTTAAATACTAATCAGAACACTGTTCTAGAGGAAGAGGTATTTAAGACTTACAAAGCTTCAGTGTCGTAACTGGCATCAAAAAGTTATATACTGTTCATGTCCATTTCTTTAGATAAGCTAATTCAAAATATAACCACCTTTCCCATTACTCAGACAATGCTTCATTATTATTCATTCTTAATAGTTCTTTTTAAAGACACCTTAACATCTCTCTGGCATTCATAGCTAAGAGCAAGTCAAGTTAAATGTATTTATAAAATCGTCTGGGTTATACAGTTAATTCATGTCACAGAAAAAGCTAAACCTCTCTCATGTGTATCAATAAAGTCTAAAACAGGACTAAAGAGTTTATCATACCACAACTCTTTCTACCATTCATACCTGTACCACAATCTGTGTCTAGAACTTTATGCAATTTGTCCACAGTAATAGACACATTACTATACAATTTAAAAGGAACAGGTTAGATTTTAAATTTTCAAACCTTCTGTTGTGGCTACCTCTTCTTGCCCTATTCTATAACTCGGATCTCATTTTCATTCCCCTTTATTCACATGGTATAAAAAATCTGGCCCTATTATTTCCAATCAAAAATTCACTCTTTGTGGTTCAAGTTTTTAAAGTTCTCCATGTCTAAATGCTCTGAGCATGCTTTGCAGACAAGCAGCTTCCCAAATGTACGATATGTTGGCCATCAGTTTTGCTCCATTCTCTCCAAATTTAATTCTTCTCAGTTCTGCCCCTTTCCTTACAATGCTCATCACTAAGTACGATATTAACTTTGCAAGTATTTTCTTAAGTTCCCTCATACTCAGTCTAGAAGTTTCTGAGCTTTGGCACTACTGACGTTTTGGGCTAGATAATTCTTGGTTGGAGGGGGGTGGGGAGTGTGCTGTCCTGTGCACTGCAGGGTAGTTAGCACTGCCCCTGTCCTCTACGTAAGAGATGGCTGTAGCACCTTCCCTCCCCTAGTCAAGACAGTCAAAACCATCTCCAGATATTGCCAATTTTCCCCCTTGGGAAAAAATTGTCCTCTGTTGAGGAATGTTGTCTAGAATAAGAGTTTGGAGATCTTAGGAAATCAAGTGAGGCTAGAGTAGGGCCCGTAGGAAGCTGTCCCTGGTTGTAATCAATATTTTCTCCAGTTTCAGTTGTGGGCAGAGGACCATGCTGTATGAGTAACAGTCTATAAGAATGGAACATACAGCACTTACTGTGAGCATTTACTGTTATAACCAGATGCTTATTTACAGAAAAGAGACTCAACACTTAATCAAGGACAGGAGTCCCCAGCTTTTTAAGGGGTTATGATCCAAAAGTTTACAAGTATATTTAGAATCAAGAACACATTCAGTTGAACTATCCAAAACAACCATTGTTGTCTCAGTAAAAAGAAAAACAGAAAAAAAGGCTTAACAACATCAGCAATTTCATATAATTCAACCTAGTAATTTCCTTCTGTGGCAATAGTAGGTTCCCACAAAATCCTATTGAAGTTTTCTCACCCGGCTGCCTCCTTTTCCTCTTGAGGTCCCTGGGTACTACTGACTGCGTTTTCATTTTCACCAGGAGCAGTCACTGCTTCTGTTGAGGCTGTCCACCTCTCTAGGCCCTGTACAACAATAGGCATGCAGCCTCAGAACCGTTTTGACCCCGCAGTCCAAGGACAGAGGTCTATTTTTCCATGTTTCTCTTCAGCTTTTTTCTCTCATTTGTGTAGATCCCCAAAATAAAGACAAATGATGAGTCTTTGGATATACAAAAGACAGAAGATTCGTCTGTAGTTGGCGATATGACAAAGATTACTAGCCAACTCTCTCTCTCTCTCTCTCTCTCTCTCTCTCACACACACACACACACACACACACACAGATCAAAGGAAAAAACAGATGAAGAAAGAAAAAAGAATTGCACTTGGAGGTAGAAAATACTAGAGAAAACAACTGAAGGGCATACACTTTGAGTAGCAACTATCACAGATATCAGCGAGGGTTGTGGGTAAGATTAAAGGGTTCTCTATCAATAGGCAATCAACTCTGAAACCAATAACTCATCCCAGAGATAACTAACCATGGTCTACCACTCCCCAGAAATGTTCTGAAACAGAGAATGGTGGCAGAAATCCAGGACTCAAAAATCCTCAAGATACAGGTTTTAAATGTGAAGCCATGGGTCACAAAGCTTGCATTATTGAGTACGAGAAGGAGCTCCCTTGAACTCTGACACCCTCTATACCTCCTTCCATTTGGTTACATAACAATCCCCTGTTTTCTCTCAACTTTGAGAAAGATGAGCCCTCCCTGCTTTTCTAGCCACAGCTCATTTTGGGCTCCCACCCCCTAGGCCTTTCTCCCAACTTATTCTTGATTACACTCTCTCCATTGTATCTTTTATTTTTAAAAATATTTTATTTATTTGAGAGAGAGAGGGGGCATGAGAGGGAGGAGGGTCAGAGGGAGAAGCAGACTCCCTGCTGAGCAGGGACTCCCCCCCCATTCAGGTTTCGATCCCAGGACTTTGGGATCATGACCTAAGCTGAAGGTGGACGCTTAACCAATTGAGCCACCCAGGTGCCCCCTCCTCTGTATCTCTTAAACATGTGCTTAATACAGTTCATTTCTGAGGACAAAGAAACACAAAAATCCCTCTCTTGACTCTTGAGTTATACTCGACTCCCTACACTCACAACCTGTTTCTTCACACATAGCTCTGGAATCTATTGCAACTTGGTCAGTTCCTATAAGCCTCTACGAAA